>JAWPHD010017335.1:0-45091 GCA_037043455.1 Cyrtodaria siliqua | reverse complement strand
GTTTCAGAGGAGTAGTCGCTACAAATAAAAGTTTACGGACAGACGGACGGACGGACGGACAGACGTACGGACAGACAGACGACGGACGCCGCACCACGGCATAGGCTCTGCTGATCTCTGATCAGTAGAGCTAAAAACAAGAGGTCAATGACCTTGAAACTCTACTGATTGATTTAGATTTCAGGAAGTAGTCGCTACAAACTTGGCTGCCATCTTGAATATCCGGCCGAACTGAAATTTTGCTAGGATCAATTAGACATCAAGAGCAACATTCCTGTGAAGTTTCATGAAAATCTGTCAAGTAGTTTCAGAGGAGTAGTCGCTACAAGTTTTACTTATATAACTCCATGTAAACAATGATGGCCTCTGGCAGCCATGTTTGACATGGAATCGAAAGGAATCTTGGTTAGGACCAAGTACATGTCGCACCAGTCATTTCAGTAAAGGTTCCAAATCAATATCGCTTACGGTTTTTGAGAAGTAGTCGCTACAATATCGCATTATTTAAAATCTATTTAAGCCGTGGTGGCCAGCTTGAATTTTCGGCTGACCTGGATTTTTGCTAGGATCAACTAGACATCAAGAGCAACATTCCTGTTAAGTTTCATGAAAATCTGTCAAGGAGTTTCAGAGGAGTAGTCGCCACAAGTGTTTCCTATATACCTCTATGTAAACAAAGATGCAGCCATGTTTGACATCCAATCACAATGAACTTTGGTTAGGATCAACTACATGTCATGCAGTCATTTTGGTAAAGGTCCAAAATCAATATCACTTACAGGTTGTGAGAAGTCGCCACAAAATCGCATTTTTAGCCCTGGCGGCCAATCTTGAATTTCCGGCCGACCTGAATTTTTGCTAGGATCAACTAGACATCAAGAGCAACATTCCTGTGAAGTTTCATGAAAATCCAGAGTGAGTATTTCAGAGGAGTAGTCGCCACAAAAAAAGTTTACATATGGACGACGGCGCCGCATCAAGGCATAATCTCTGCTGATTCTGCTGATCTCTGCTGATCATTGATCAGTCGAGCTAACAACACAAGATATTCGCAATAGGTCAATATGCTTCTCGCTAATGCGATCAATTTTGATTGGAAGCTTAAAAATAGAGGTATCATGTGATATGTATTCGGAGGAAACCCTTTCCAAAAATAGTATATTTTCATCCATTGAAATTATACCGAACAGTAGAACATTCATCATCTATCTTAGTTTTAAAATAATATTTAACCCTTAGAAATTTCAAACAAACATAATATTTGTAAGAATCAAGCTTATGGCTAGGGAAAATATGCTGTGAAAAAAACCAACATGATGATAATATTGAATGCCAATTGCGGACATTTTGTGTAATCTGCGAATGTGGGTCGCAGGTAAAACGCATGTATAACACAATAATTAATCGATTTTGATATTTATATTCTTCTCGCAACAAGTAAATTAAAACATTTATCTTGAGATTTATGTATGTTTTTGTTTTTGTATGCTCGATTCTGCTGAGAAAAGCGAACTTCAAATCATCAACTTTCAATGCCAAAAAGACGTATGTGTTAAAAATCGAAAACGGAAACGATCGTTGCTAAGCGACGGGACTGGTTTAATTATTTATTTGCGTTGTCATTGTCACGATTTTTTTACTGTTATAAAAAAAATACGGTCGGGGGGGTAAAAATCACGGTTGGTCGGGTAACAGGAAACAAACTTTCTATTTTTTAGGCCTTACTAACCTCTCAGGGACACTACAACCCATCTATTTTAAGATAAATATTTAAACTGTAGATTTTATTAATCCATAACCTTATTAGCAATATTAAGAAAAACGTCTTAAATCGATAGAAAAATTGTGTTTAATTTTTTTATAAAATTTGACATAAGTTACGATATTGCTAAGAAGCTTGATGAATACGGACCCATGTAAAGATCAAAGAAAAAAAGAAGGAGCTAGAGTGTTAACAAACCGAAATTAATGATTTAAAAAAATTCAAGGTTCTGATTCTAGTCCAAAATGGCTAGTTTTTCAATTTTCATTTAAATAAAATATATTTAAACAAGAGGCCCAAGAGGGCCTGTATTCTTGGGCCTGTATCGCTCTACTGGCTATATGGAGTCTGTGGTGGGAACACAACATTGATATGCGCAACTAGGCTTGGTACTGATCATTCCTGCCAAGTTTCACGGAAATCCAGCCAGGGGTTCAGGAAAACTAGTCCAGAAGTCTGTGTATAAGGCGTCATAACTTATTATAGTTAACTTATTATATTTTCATACCACCATGTTTTAAATACCTCCAGTCCCTCATGCCCATTTTAAAACTATCCATGAAAAGAGCCTCTGGAATATGCAAAACGCACTTTGACACGTCGTGACCTTTAACTCGACAAACACCAACTTTGCCACAGGGAATTTCCAGTGAAAGTTGGTCATGTGTGTCACTTGTGATTAGCGTTGTTATTAGCATTTGTGAATGGTAAGACAATGATTACTTTTAATTGAAAACATACTGACCAGTAGCAATTAGTAAATACCGCAGTCCATCATACAATTTCAATGTGTGTGTTACGGGACAACTAACATTTTTATCGAGGAGTTTGGTCTCAAAGTAGGATTGCATGTTATATACGAGTGCATGTTTTACGCAGATAAAAACGGTACTAGGAAAATTAGTTATAAAATGCACATCCTATAAATCATAAAACTGTATTAATTTTGCTTGACCTTAAGATTCTCACTACAACCAGTACTTTGATCATTCAATTAATATATGATGCTTACCACTATCATCTCTGAAGGCTCCAGAATGAGGCACTCGCTGGCTCGCCGTGCACATCCTGGCGTCCTTTTGCCAAAACTGAAAGGATAAAATATATGAACAATGTTTAAACCGAAGAGTAGTTTTGATAAAAATGTTGTTCATAAACAGTTTGTTGTCTTGGCTACAAAATTAACATAAATTCTAACCTAAAACTAACATATACCTCCAAGAATAGTGGGGCAGATTGATCACATGTATTAGTACAATTGTGCATTTTGTGACAAAAGCACCAAATTTGACATATAGACCATACTCTACTAAATATTTCTAACTAAAGAACCACGTCAGATTTTGAAAAATGGCCGCCATTTTCAAAATGGCACCCAAATATTTCATAAGGAATTAATGAGGCCCATAATTAATTGTTTCATCAAAAGTTCTTATTGTAAACACACCAAATTCAGGACATTGATAGACAATGAAACAAGTAATATAATCTGGGTAATTATTTTCTTCAAAATGGTCGCCATTTTCAAAATGGCCACCAAAAAATATTGAAAATAGCAAAGAAATAAGTTCTGTTTATGTTGTTTTTATGTATTAATCAAAATGTTTATGTATTTTACAAAGTTGTCTTGATATATTTTGTGTTTGTCTATACTTCAATTAAATATTTGTTAGATACACCCTATACTTCAGCGGTTAGGGGTTTTATTCATGTATACATACTAAAAGATAATACAAGAGGCCCAAGAGGGCCTGTGGACGCTCTACTGGCTAAACATAAAGTTTATGTATAATATCATTCAACCGGAACATGGCGATGATATAGGCAACTAGGCTTGGTACTGATCATCCCTGCCAAGATTTGATGAAATCCATCTAGAGGTTCAGGAGAACTAGTCTGTACAAAGTTAGTGTATTAAACCACCTTTAAGGAGTCATAACTCTGCCAAATTCATTCAGCCAGAACAGAGCAATGACAGGTGCAACTAGGCTTAGTACTGATCATCCCCCACCATGATTCGTTGAAATCCGGCAAGGAGTTCAGAAGAGACTAATCTGGACAAAGTTTGTCTGTTAAAAGCTTTAAAGAGCCATAACTCTGCCAAAAATCATTCAACCGGAATATGGCGATGATATGCACAACTAGGCTTGATACTGATCATTCTTGTCAAGTTACGTTAAATCCAGCCAGGGGTTCAGGAGAATTAGCCCGGAAAATAATGTGTATCAAAAACCTTTAAAGGGCCATAACTCCGCCAAAATCATTCAACCGTAACACGGTGATGACTACAACTAGGCTTGGTACTGATCATCCCTGAAAAGTTTCACTGAAATCCGCCATAACTCCTGTGTAAATGGTTCAATCTGGCTGTTTTTAAAAAATTATCGGAGCTTTCATTGATATTAACAATCTGGTAAAGTTTGGTAAAGATCGGATAAAAAATGAAGGCCTTAACGAGGCAAAATACAGCATGTTCAAATTCAATATCACTTACAGGTTTGAGAAGTAGTCGCCACAAATTCGCATTTATAATATCTATTTTTAGCCGTGGCGGCCATCTTGAATTTCCGGCCGACCTATATTATTGCAAGGATCAACTAGACATCAAGAGCAACATTCCTGTGAAGTTTCATGAAAATCTGTTGTAGTTTCAGAGGAGTAGTCGCCACAAGTTTTTGCTATATAACTCTATGTAAACCAAGATGGCCACTGTGGCCATGTTTGACATCCAATCAAAATGAACTTTGGTTAGGATCAACTACATGTCGTGCCAGTCATTTTGGTAAAGGTTCCAATTCATATCACTTACAGTTTTTGAGTCATAGTGTGTGGCTTACATAGAGTTATATAGTTTTTCCTATATAACTCTATGTAAACAAAGATGGCCACTGGTGGCCATGTTTGACATGGAATCGAAATGAATCTTGGTTAGGATCAAGTACATGTCGCACCAGTAATTTGGTAAAGGTTCCAATTCAATATCACTTACAGTTTTTGAGAAGTAGTCGCCACAAAATCGCATTTTTAAACTCTATTTTTAGCCAGGGTGGCCATCTTGCCGACCTGAATTTTTGCTAGGATCAACTAGACATCAAATGCAACATTCCTGTGAAGTTTCATGAAAATCCGTGAAGTAGTTTCAGGAGTAGTCGCCACAATATTTTCCTATATAACTCTATGTAAACAAAGATGGCCATGTTTGAGATCCAATCAAATGAACTTTAGTTAGGACCAACTACATGTCATGCTAGTTCTTTTGGTAAAGGATCCAAATCAATATCTCTTATGGTCTTTCAGAAGTAGTCGCCACTATCGCATTTTTAAAATCTATTTTTAGCCGTGGCGGCCATCTTGAATTTCCGACCGACCTGAATTTTTGCTAGGATCAACTAGACATCAAGAGCAACATTCCTGTTAAGTTTCAGAAAAAATCCGTCTAGTAGTTTCAGAGAAGTAGTTGCCACAAGTTTTTCCTATATAACTCTATGTAAACAAAGATGGCCGCTGGTGGCCATGTTTGACATACAATCAAAATGAACTTTAGTTAGGACCAACTACATGTCATGCTTGTCCTTTTGGTAAAGGATCCAAATCAATATCTCTTATGGTCTTTCAGAAGTAGTCGCCACTATCGCATTTTTTAAATCTATTTTTAGCCGTGGCGGCCATCTTGAATTTCCGACCGACCTGAATTTTTTCTAGGATCAACTAGACATTAAGAGCAACATTACTGTGAAGTTTCATGAAAATATGTGAAGTAATTTCAGAGGAGTAGTCTCCACAAGTTTTTCCTATATAACTATGTAAACAAAGATGGCCATGTTTGACATCCAATCAAAACAAACTTTGGTTAGGACCAACTTCATGTCGTGCCAGTTATTTTGGTAAAGGTTCCAAATATCTCTTATGGTTTTTGAGAAGTAGTCGCCATAAAATCGTATTTTTAAAATAGCCATGGTGGCCATCTTGATTTTCCGGCTGATCTGAATTTTTGCTGGGATCAACTAGACATCAAGAGCATTTCTGTAAAGTTTCATGAAAAATCTGTCAAGTAGTTTCCAAGGAGTAGTCGCCACAAAAAAAAAACGAATTCAACCAAACTTAGGATATGGTAACGGACGGACGGATGGATGGACGATGGACAATACCGCATCCCATAAGCTCGACTGGCCTTTGGCATGACGCTATGCTACGTTATGGACAGCATGATTCCTATATAGCCCCCACTTTATTCTGTGACAACGGGAGTATAAATATAGCATATTTAACTAAATCAGGAGCCATACTGTTACTGGTCTGATTTGCCGGTTGTTTTAACTTGTCCGAGCTTTTATAGATATCAACAATCTGGCCAAGTCTGTTAAAGATCTGATGAACTTAATAGGCCCTATCATCTTAACGAGGCAAATGTAAAAGGACACGCAACTCGCCATCCAGCAACAGATGTACTGACCGAAGGCCAACTACTGCAGTCAAAAATACAAAACACAGACCTGGAGAATGTACATGGCCTCTGATCCTGTACATTATCATTCCAAATCAAATTTATATCTAATCCCAGGGATGTATGTATGACCTTCTGTGTTGCAGCCCCAACCCGACCAGTGCCAGCTGGATACTGGGGCTCAAGCGGGGCTGAGGCCTCTTCCTTTCCCACCTCAGCTTTCTTATCTTGTCTAACAAGATATATGAACATATTTCTGACTACATGATTTGCCATTGAACATGCCTGCCACTAATCCAGCAAACAAGCCATACTGCAGCGTTTATAAACAATAACATCTTTTTACCAACAAATCAAGTTTTCTTGTACTTTATTCAGAAAACACCAACTAGCACCTATGCACAAGTTCAGTAACACATATTATTTTTAAATTAATTAACAAATTTATTGATTACTTTGTTTCACTAAAAAATATCACTTTTTTTAATGAAGCCCTTGAAGAGCATTAATTTTTCAATGTAAAAAAATAATCATTAAATTTAATCTACATTTAATTTATCCATGTAATTCACGTTCAGTTTTTTTTGCACAATCTATTTAGATAAATCAATATCACAAACTTTGAAGTCCAGCCACATCCCAGCCTCACAAAGTCTGCCAAATGGTAAATCACAGTACTTCTAGTTACAATTAATTAGTATGTTCCTAAAAGTGTCTGAATTCTTAATATCAGGTCAAACACTTGTAGTGCAAGGTTTACCACTCACACAAAATCCTGTGCATTTCCATCAAGTAGTTTATATATGATGGAATTCCAGAGCAATGCTTCAACCTGATAAGCCACATTCCCCCCATGCTATTTCCCATATAAAATGTAGTATCCGTGTAACAGTAACAACATAACATACACCTATAAAGATAAGAAATCTATGAATGCTTCAATAGTACCAAACATTTAAAATATAAAATAAAAATCCTAAAAAAAAATGCTGAATTAAAAACTTCTTTCCCGAACTATTTACAAAGATTTTTTATACTAAAACAGATCCAAAATTCTAGACCAGCTTTTACACAACCAGGTAATTTCATGATCTTAACATCATTGTCGAGATAGAAACATTGTGTCGGCGCTTTTTGAAATTGGTTAAGTTTTGACAAGATGGCGGACAAGCACGTTTGTTAAAGGTATGTGTCATTTAAATCTTCCTTTTTTTCATGTAGCTAAAGCAGTGTGTGCAATGATGTTTAATTCAACACGCCAGCCCCCCCATTAGTCGTTTTCTCTCATATAACTGCATAATCTGCGTACAAAACCGATGATTGTCTTGTTTTGAAAAACTGAAGCGAGGGACGGTCGCTATTTTTGCTTCTTCTGATAAACTAAAAGCATTGAATCACATGTACGATATAAAAATAACCAAATTTTTATTCCTGGAGTTCAATGGAATAGACTATTGCTCTAAAAACATGCCACTGAGGCAAGCTATGCATTTGAAAATAACTACAATTACACTGTGAAGAGCGCATGTATTTTGTTGACAACACAGTGTCGACATCAGCATATTCTGCTTCTATTAACACTGTGTAGCTTTTGAATTTAGACACTGTGTAGTGAGAAAAACAATTCTCACAAGAAGGCTGTTGTCTGTAAGTTGTCTGTAAGTGAACAACTTACTTTATACAACAACGTACGTTATTCCTAATTCTAATACACCCGCACTATATAGCCTATTCTAATACACCCGCACTATATAGCCTAGTTTAAAATATCTCATTATATATACAAGAGGTCAATGACCTTGAAGCTCTACTGATTGATTTTGATTTCAGGAAGTAGTTGCTACAGACTTGTTATTTTGAAAATCTATTTTTAACCGTGGCGGCCATCTTGAATTTCCGGCCGACCTGAAATTTTGCTAGGATCAATTAGACATTAAGAGCAACATTCCTGTGAAGTTTCATGAAAATCCGTCATGTAGTTTCAGAGGAGTAGTCGCTACAAGTTTTCATTATATAACTCTATGTAAACAAAGATGGCCGCTGGCAGCCATGTTTAACATCAAATCAAAACGATTTTCGACAAGGAACAACATCATGTCATACTGATGATTTTAGAAAAAGTCCCATATCAATATCTCTAGTTTTGAAGAAGTAGTCGCTACAAACTTAATTATTTTAAATCTATTTTTAGCTGTGGCAGCCATCTTGAATTTCCGGCCGATCTGAAATTTTTCTAGGATCAACTAGACATCAAGAGCAACATTCCTGTGAAGTTTCATGAACATCCGTCAAGTAGTTTCAGAGGAGTAGTCGCTACAAGTTTTTACTATATAACTCTATGTAACCAAAGATGGCCACTGGCAGCCATGTTTTACGTCGAATCAAAATAATTTTCCACAAGGATCAACATCATGTCATGCTGATCATTTTAGAAAAAGTCGCATATCAATATCACTTATAGTTTTCAAGAAGTAGTCGCTACAAACTTATTTTTTAAAAATCTATTTTTAGCTGTGACGGCCATCTTGAATTTCTGGCAGATCTGAAATTTTGCTAGGATCAATTAGACATCAAGAGCAACATTCCTGTAAAGTATCATGACAATCCGCCAAGTAGTTTCAGAGGAGTAGTCGCTACAAGTTTTTACAATATAACTCTATGTAAACAAAGATGGCCGCTGGCAGCCATGTTTAACATGGAATCAAAACGATTTCTGACAAGGATCAACATCATGTCATGCTGATCATTTTAGAAAAAGTCCCATATCAATATCATTTATAGTTTTCAAGAAGTAGTCGCTACAAACTTGTATTTTAAAACTCTATTTTTAGCTTTGGCGGCCATCTTGGATTTCACATCAACATGAATTTTTGCTAGGATCAACTAGACTTTATGGGCAACATTTCTGTAAAGTTTCATGAATATCCATCCAGTAGTTTCAGAGGAGTTCTCGCTACAAATAAAAGTTTACGGACAGACGGACGGACGACGGACGTCGCACCACGGCATAAGCTCTGCTGATCAGAGATCAGTCGAGCTAATAACGATATATCACTGTAATTTTTGCAACGTTAGGAGAATAAGCATTGCGCATTGCGCATTGCGCATTGTTACGTATGCAACGTTAGGAGAGCAAGCAAAGCAATGCGAAAGATTTTAGATGTGTGCGTTATTTTCACATTTTAGGGGTATTAGAATAGAAATAGAACATCGTTTAAGGTGAATTATCTATAATATATCACGGTTTGTGGTTCAATTGTTCACGAGCCCGAAGGGCGAGTGAAATTATTAATTACAACTGAACTCCAAACCGTGATATATTAAACGATAATTCACAGTAAACGATGTTCTATTTCTTAAGTTTAAAATATCTCGTTATATTCAACGATATATCACAGTAACGTTTGCAACGTTAGGAGAATAAGCAAGGCAATGCGAAAGATATCACTGTAACATTTGCAACGTTAGGAGAGTAAGCAAAGCAATGCAAAAGATTTCAGATATGTGCGCTATTTTCACATTATAGGGGTATTAGAATAGAAATAGAACATCGTTTACGGTGAATTATCTTGTAATATATCACGGTTTGTCGTTCAATTGTAAACAATAATTTCACTCGCCCTTCCTAACTAATATTATTGAGCGGAAACCGTTTTTCTATTTCAAATAACAGTGACCTTACCTTCACCCCAGTGACACTAAATGCAATCCCAAGCTTCCTTTTCATATAAGATACCTACCCATAAAGTTTCAACCTAACTAAAGTTATTGAGCAGAAACCATTTTTCTATTTTTAGTAATGGTGGATTTTGTGGATTTTTAAAAAAATCAAAAAAATCTGTTGCCATAGCAACCAAAATGTTTTGACATATCATTGGAACAAAATGATGTGCTTGATCTCATCACACATATTTTCATTCAATTAGTGACCCCAAATGCAATCATAAGGTTCCTTTTCATATAAGCTACCTATCAAGAAAGTTAATTCCAATATCTCATTCCTAACTAAAGTTAATGAGTGAAAACTGTTTTTCTATTTTTAGTAATGGTGACCTTGACCTTGACCTTCACCCCCCACTGGCCTCAAATGCAATCCCAAACTTGCTTTTCATATAAGATACCTACTCATCAAGTTTTAGGCCAATACCTCATTCGCAACTAATGTTATTGAGCGGAAACCATTTTTCTATTTTTAGTAACAGTGACCTTGGCCTTGAAACCAGTGACCCCAAATGCAATCCCAAGCTTGCTTTTTATATAAGCTACCTACCCATAAAGTCTCATTCCTAACTAAAGTTATTGAACGGAAATCAATTTTCTATTTTTAGTAACAGTGTATTTTGCGGGGTTTTTTTACAATTATTTTGCAATTTCTGATGCCATAACAACCAAATTGTTAACACAGCTTACACGCAAACCTTGATGTGGGACGCCGACGCCGACGCCAACGCCAACGCCGACGCCGACGCCAACGCCGACCCCGGGGTGATTACATAAGCTCTCTTATTCTTCGAATAGTCGAGCTAAAAATGAGATTTCATATTCGGACAAGTTCATTATAGGTCAGGACAGGACAAGTGGATCCAAAAGTTACAGGTCTGTGATCATTTTAGAAAAAGTCCCATATCAATATCACTTATAGTTTTCAAGAAGTAGACGCTACAAACTTATTTTTTAAAAATCTATTTTTAGCTGTGGCGGCCATCTTGAATTTCTGGCCGATCTGAAATTTTGCTAGGATCAATTAGACATTAACAGCAACATTTCTGTAAAGTTTCATGAAATCCGCCAAGTAGTTTCAGAGGAGTAGTCGCTTCAAGTTTTTACTATATAACTCTATGTAAACAAAGATGGCCGCTGGCAGCCATGTTTAACGTCGAATCAAAACGATTTTTGACAAGGACCAACATCATGTCATGCTGATCATTTTAGAAAAAGTCCCATATCAATATCACTTAGAGTTTTCAAGAAGTAGTCGCTACAAACTTGCTTTTTAAAAACCTATTTTTAGATTTGGCGGCCATCTTGGATTTCACATCAACAAGAATTTTTGCTAGGATCAACTAAACTTCATGGGCAACATTTCTGTAAAGTTTCATGAAAATCCATTCAGTAGTTTCAGAGGAGTAGTCGCTACAAATAAAGTTTACGGACAGACAGACGGACGGACAGACGGACGGACGTACACAAAATCAGGCTTTGTGTGACTCAAAACTTGTGTGTCTGTTTTTTATGTGTACGTTCGTACTTTGTGTGACTGTTTTTTACATCTTGTGTGTCGTTTTTACCATTTGGACACATTTTAGTCACACAAGCTCCCCTCCCCTTGTGTGACTGCAATTTTTTAATGCTTCAAATGAAGAAATAGACTATTTCCTGCGCATAGAGACATACTTGCTTGTGTGTCAGTCATACAAGAAAAAAATGTCACACAAGTATACTTTATACACAAAAAAAGACACACAAGGCGCTCCTGTAAACTCGGACGGACAGACGGACGACGGACGCCGCACCAGGGCATAAGCTCTGCTGATCTCTGATCAGTCGAGCTAAAAAAATAAAAACAATTAAACGAATTAAAAGAAAAAATAAAAAAATAAAAAATTTAAAAAAAAATAAATAATTAAACAAAAAAAAAAAATAATAAAAAAAAAAAAAAAAAAAAATTAAAAAAAAATTAAAAGAAAAAAATAATTATAATTTAAACAAGAGGTCAATGACCTTGAAGCTCTACTGATTGATTTTGATTTCAGGAAGTAGTCGCTACAGACTTGTTTTTTGAAAATCTATTTTTAACCGTTGCGGCCATCTTGAATTTCCGGCCGACCTGAAATTTTGCTAAGATCAATAAGACATTAAGAGCAACATTCCTGTGAAGTTTCATGAAAATCCGTCAGGTAGTTTCAAAGAAGTAGTCGCTACAAGTTTTCATTATATAACTCTATGTAAACAAAGCAGCCATGTTTAAGGTCAAATCAAAACGATTTTCGACAAGGACCAACATCATGTCATACTGATCATTTTAGAAAAAGTCCCATATCAATATCTCTTATTGTTTTGAAGAAGTAGTCGCTACAAACTTATTTATTTTAAATCTATTTTTAGCTGTGGCGGCCATCTTGAATTTCCGGCCGACCTGAAATTTTTCTAGGATCAACTAGACATCAAGAGCAACATTCCTGTGAAGTTTCATGAACATCCGTCAAGTAGTTTCAGAGGAGTAGTCGCTACAAGTTTTTACTATATAACTCTATGTAACCAAAGATGGCCACTGGCAGCCATGTTTAACGTTGAATCAAAATAATTTTCCACAAGGATCTACATCATGTCATGCTGATCATTTTAGAAAAAGTCCCATATCAATATCACTTATAGTTTTCAAGAAGTAGTCGCTACAAACTTATTTTTTAAAAATCTATTTTTAGCTGTGACGGCCATCTTGAATTTCCGGCCGACCTGAAATTTTGATAGGATCAATAAGACATCAAGAGCAACATTCCTGTGAAGTTTCATGAAAATCCGCCAAGTAGTTTCAGAGGAGTAGTCGCTACAAGTTTTTACTATATAACTCTATGTAAACAAAGATGGCCGCTGGCAGCCATGTTTAACGTTGAATCAAAACGATTTTTGACTAGGATCAACATCATGTAATGCTGATCATTTTAGAAAAAGTCCCATATCAATATCACTTATAGTTTTCAAGAAGTAGTCGCTACAAACTTATTTTTTAAAAATCTATTTTTAGCTGTGACGGCCATCTTGAATTTCCGGCCGACCTGAAATTTTTCTAGGATCAATCAGACATCAAGAGCAACATTCCTGTAAAGTTTCATGACAATCCGCCAAGTAGTTTCAGAGAAGTAGTCGCTACAAGTTTTTACTATATAACTCTATGTAAACAAAGATGGCCGCTGGCAGCCATGTTTAACGTTGAATCAAAACGATTTTTGACTAGGATCAACATCATGTCATGCTGATCATTTTAGAAAAAGTCCCATATCAATATCACTTATAGTTTTCAAGAAGAAGTCGCTACAAACTTGTATTTTAAAACTCTATTTTTAGCTTTGGCGGCCATCTTGGATTTCACATCAACATGAATTTTTGCTAGGATCAACTAGACTTTATGGGCAACATTTCTGTAAAGTTTCATGAATATCCATCCAGTAGTTTCAGCTGTGAAGTCGCTACAAGTTTTTACTATATAACTCTATGTAAACAAAGATGGCCGCTGGCAGCCATGTTTAACGTTGAATCAAAACGATTTTTGACTAGGATCAACATCATGTCATGCTGATCATTTTAGAAAAAGTCCCATATCAATATCACTTATAGTTTTCAAGAAGAAGTCGCTACAAACTTGTATTTTAAAACTCTCATTTTTAGCTTTGGCGGCCATCTTGGATTTCACATCAACATGAATTTTTGCTAGGATCAACTAGACTTTATGGGCAACATTTCTGTAAAGTTTCATGAATATCCATCCAGTAGTTTCAGCTGTGAAGTCGCTACAAGTTTTTACTATATAACTCTATGTAAACAAAGATGGCCGCTGGCAGCCATGTTTAACGTTGAATCAAAACGATTTTTGACTAGGATCAACATCATGTCATGCTGATCATTTTAGAAAAAGTCCCATATCAATATCACTTATAGTTTTCAAGAAGAAGTCGCTACAAACTTGTATTTTAAAACTCTATTTTTAGCTTTGGCGGCCATCTTGGATTTCACATCAACATGAATTTTTGCTAGGATCAACTAGACTTTATGGGCAACATTTCTGTAAAGTTTCATGAATATCCATCCAGTAGTTTCAGCTGTGAAGTCGTACAAATAAAAGTTTACGGACAGACGGACAGACGGACAGACAGACGGACAGACGGACGACGGACTCCGCACCACGGCATAAGCTCTGCTGATCTCTGATCAGTAGAGCTAAAAACAGAAAAAGAAAAAAAAAAAAAGTTTGATAACGATCGGATGAAAAATGAAGGCCCTCTCGTCTTACGAGGCAAAATATAGCGTTTAGAACTAAATCAAGGGGCATAACTAAGATGTTACTGGTCCGATATGTTTGGTTTTCGAAATTTTTCCGAGCTTTCATTGATATTAACAATATGATCAAGTTTGGTAAAGATCGAATGAACAATGAAGCCCCTATCGTCTTAATACGGCAAAATATAGCATTTTTAACTAAATCAAGAGACATAACTTCGCTGTTACTAGTCCGATACGGCTGGTTTTCAAACTTGTTCGAGCTTTCAATGACATTAACAAGCTGATAAAGTTTGGTAAATATCGGATGAACAATGAAGCCCCTATCATCTTAACGAGGCAAAATATAGCATTTTTAACTAAATCAAGGGCCACAACTCCGCTGTTACTGGTCCAATATGGCTGGTTTTCGAACTTGTTCGAGCTTTCAACGACATTAACAATCTGATAAAGTTTGGTAAAGATCTGATGAACAATGAAGCCCCGATCGTCTTGAGGCAAAATATAGCATTTTTAACTAAATCAAGGGCCATAACTCCGCTGTTACTATTCCCATATGGCTGGTTTTCGAACTTGTCCGAGCTTTCATTGATATTGACAGTCTGATAAAGTTTGGTAAAGATCGGATGAACAATGAAGCCTCTATCGTCTTAACGAGGCAAAATATAGCATTTTTAACTAAATCAAGGGCCATAACTTCGCTGTTACTAGTCCGATATGGCTGGTTTTCGAACTTGTTCGAGCTTTCGTTGATATTAACAATGTGGTAAAGTTTGGTAAAGATAAGATGAAAAACAAAGGCCCTATCATCTTAACGAGGCAAAATATAGCAATATAGCATTTTTAACTAAATCAAGGACCATAACTCTGGTGTTACTGGTCCGATCTGGCTGGTTTTTGATCTTGTCCGAGCTTTCATTGATATTAACAATGTGGTAAAGTTTGGATGAAAAATGAAGGCCCTATCGTCTTAACGAGGCAAAATATAGAGTATTGACATCAAAAAGTTAATGCATTTTTCGATAATTCAAGGGTAATAACTCGAATGTTACGGTCCGATCTGGCTGGTTTTCGAGCTTGAACAAGCTTTCATCAATATTAACAATCTGGTACAGCTTGGTAAGGATCGGATGAAAAATGAAGGCCCAATCGTGTTAACGAGGCAAAATATTGCAATTTTAATTAAATCAAAGGCCATTACTCTGGTGTTTCATGTCCGAACTGGTTGGTTTTCGAACTCATCCGATCTTTCATTGATATCAACAATCTGGTAAAGTTTGAAAAATATCGGATCAACAAGAGGCCCAAGAGGGCCTGTGGACGCTCTACTGGCTAAAACGGTTCTTATATCAAGCGTTGTCGTCATAAAATTCCCATCAGTACTATTTTCAAAACATTGCAAAAAAAACGCACAAAACAACAACACCCACAACAAAAACTTAAACCCTTGACCCATGAAAACAATTTAAACAAGAGGCCCTAGTTCTAATTTGGTAAAGTTATTTATGGACTCGAGACACAACAATTGTTTAAATAGGTTTTAACCGCCTGTAGAGGGCCCCTTAATGCAGGCGGTCAAAAACCCATTTTATATAATTGTTGTGCCTCGAGTCCCTAAATAACCATACTAAATTAGAACTAGGAGTGTGTTTTTTTAAAAACAGATGTCTACCCTACATGAGAAGGGGTCATAAATCCGCCAAAAATCATTCAACTGGAACACGACGAAGGTATGTGCAAACTAGGCTTGGTAATGGTCATCCTACCAAGTTTCATGGACATCCAGGCAGGGGATCAGGAGAAGTAGTCAGGACAAAATTTATGTATATACGCAACCAAGCCGAATGGAGAGCTAGTCCGGACAGTTTGTTTATTAAAACGTTTTAAAGAGCCACAACTCCACCAAATATCATTAAACCGGAACACGACAACGATATCCGCAACTAGGCTTGGTACTGAACATTCCTGCCAAGTTTCATTGAAATCCAGCCAGAGGTTCGGGAAAAACTAGTCCAGATAAAGTTTGTGTATAAGGGGCCATAACTCTGTCAAAAATAAGTAAACCGGAATATGGCAATGATGTGCGCAACTAGGCTGGGTACTGATTATTCCTGCCAAGTTTCGTTGAAATCCAGCCAGGGGTTCAGGAGAACTAGTCTGTACAAAGTTAGTGTATTAAAACCTTTAATGGGCCATAACACCGCCAAAAATCTTTCAACCAGAACACGGTGACGATATGCACAACTAGGCTTGATACTGATCATCCTTGCCCAGTTTCGTTGAACTAGTCCAGACAAAGTTTGTGTATTAAAACCTTTAAAGGGCCACAACTCCACCAAATATTGTTCAACTGGAACATGGTGATGATACAGTCGATTTCAGTTATTTGCATAGCCCATTTGTCAAGAAAATATATGCGATTAACCGGAGTATTCGAATAGCCAAAACTGAACATTTTATACATGCACTGATGCACGTTTCTAGTTCTGTTAACACTCCATAAAAGCGAGTTAATTCTATGTAATATGTTGGAAATGATTATTATTGTGCATATTTGATAGATTTTATGCAGTTTTATGCAGTATTTATGCATAAGTATTTGTTTTCTTTCAAACTTTCAGAATCTACATCATAATGCTATGGCTTGCTGTGTGAATTACACAGCCGTGATAATAACACGAAAGGTTTATTTTATTGTTTTATTGCATTACATGTAATTCTGCTGAAAAATAAATGCTTGTATGGCTTCCCGTTTACTGGAGATGCGTGACACCTGCGACTGCGAACACCCCAGTTTCTTCGATATCTCCGTCTGTGACAATTTCTCATCGAGAAACTTGACAACTTCATATTTTTCTTGTAGAGAGAGATCGTTTCATTTCTGTTTGAGTGACATGATTGAATGGAACAGATTGGCTGATTTTCAACTTAAATACCCTATAGGAGCTACTCAATGTCATATTCATCTCTACAGCCAGCGTACAAACTTATTAAATTGTGCATGCTAATTGGTGAGCGATCGTCATGCCTTGTAATTTTTACGGAAGCCGCACAAACCAGTCGCTGACGTAATTAGCACCTTTTGTCATTCAGTTTGACACAATTTGCCTCGGGCTGATCTCGCTGACCGCGTCAATCAATTAGCAGTTGAAAAATACAGGTAAATTTGACTTTCAGTATGCAATTAGCCAGATTTTCGTTATGCAATTATCCGGAATTTGAGAAAAACCTATACGATTATACGGGGTTTTTTTACATGCAAAAGAATATGGTTTTGTGTTTCAAAACTTCATGCAATTAACCGAAATATGCGATTAACCGATATGCGATTAAACGGAATCAACTGTATGCACAACTAGGTACTGATCATCCCTGCAACGTTTCGCTGGAATTCGTCCAGGAGTTCAAAAGAGACTAGTCTGGACAATGTTTGTGTATTAAAACCTTTAAAGGGTCATAAATCTGCCAAAAATCATTCAACCGGAACACGGAGATGATATGCACAATTTGGCTTGATACTGATCATCCTTGCCAATTTTCGTTGAAATCCGGCCAGGGGTTCAGCAGAATTAGTCCATACAAATTATGTCCATTAAAACCTTTAAAGGGCCATCAATCCTTCAAAAATCATTCAACCGGAACACGGAGACGACAAGCACAACTAGGCTTGATACAGATCTTCCTTGCCAAGTTTTGTTCAGATCCAGCCAGGGGTTCAGCAGAACTAGTCCAGACAAAGTTTGTGTATTAAACCTTTAAAGGGCCATAACTCTGCCAAAAATCTTTCAACCGGAACAAGGTGATGATATGCACAACTAGGCTTGGTACTAATCATCCCTGTAATGTTTCTCTAAAATCCGGCCAGGGGCTCAGGAGAACTTGTCCGGACGTGTTTGTGTAGTAAAACCTTTAAAGGGCCATTACTCTGCCAAAATCTTTCAACCGAAACACGGTGATGATATACACAACTAGGCTTGGTACTAATCATCCCTGCAAGATTTCACTGAAGTCCGGCCAGGGGTTCAGCAGAACTGGTCCATACAAATTATGTCTATTAAAATCTTTAAAGGGCAATAACTCCGCCAAAATCCATTCAACCGGAACAAGGTGATGATATGCACACCTGATCATACCTGCAAAGTTTTGCTGAAATACGGCAATATCTATCATAACAATCTGGTAAAGTTTGGTAAAGATTGGATGAAACGTGACGGTGCTAGAGTATTGACATCAAGAAGTCAACACATTTTTCAATAATTCAAGGGCCATGACTTCGGTGTTACTGAAATAACTTCGGTGTTACTGGTCCGATCTGGCTGTTTTTCGAACTTGACCGAGCTTTGCATCAATATCAACAACCTGGCAAATGTAGGATGCAAAATGGTGGCGCTAGAGTATTGACAAGACAAACTAGAACTGTTGCCAAGCAGACAAATACCCCCCGCTGGCAACTTGTTGTGGGGTGGGTAAACATACAAGACTTTGTTCCTATAAGATACATAGACGTATATTATAGAGAAAAAGCCAGGACAAGAATTTTCTATTTGACTACCAAGTATAAAATGCATTAAAAATACAAAGGGCCATAACTGAGTGGAAAATTATCGAACCGGAATGTCACGACAATATGCGCATCTCCACTTGATAATGATGCTTTGTAGCAAGTTTAACGAAATTATAACATGAGGTTTTAGAGAAATAGTCCGAACATGAATTTTCTACTTGACTACCAAGTATGAAATGCATTAAATATACAAAGGGCCATAACTCAGGTGCTAGAGTGTAAACAAGGCTTAATAGGGCATTTTTCAGCAAAACAAGGGATATAACTCTGGTGTTGCTAATCCGATCAGGCTGATTTTCGAATTCATCCGAGCTACCATTGATATAAATACACTGGCAAAGTTTCGTCAAGATCAAATACAAAATGTAGGTGCTAGAGTGAATTGAACTGAATTGGGTTTTTACGGCGCACCAACACAAGAAAGGTTATATGGCGCCAAACAGGGATGAACATGCCAGGCTCATCCTCCATTTACATCTAGATAAAAATATAGAGAATGGGCCTAGAACCTTCTAACCTGCAGAACTGCAGAGTTGCTGCACCTGCAGAACTGCAGAGTTGCTGCAAATTCTATTGTAAACACTCCATTTACGATGGAGCCACGTTTCCACATTTGCATATGCTGATCTGGCTGGTTTTTTAACTCATCCGAGATACCATTGATATAAATACCATAACTCCGGTGTTACTGATCCAAACTGGAAGGCTTTTGAAGTTGTCCGAGCTTTCATTGATATCAACATCTGGTAAAATTTGAAAAACAAGAGGCCCAAGAGGGCCTGTGGACGCTCTACTGGCTAAAACAGCTCTTATATGGTAAAGATCAGATAAATAAGAGGCCCAAGAGTGATGCTCTACTGGCTAAAACAGCTCTTATATGGTAAAGATAAGATAAAAATGAAGTAACTACAGATTTAACAAAGGAAAATACAATATAGCATTTTTCAACAAATCAAGGGCCATAACTCTGTCGTTACTAACAAGATCTAGCTGGTTTTCGAAAATGTCCAAGATTTCATTGATATACCGAGCTTTGCACAACTAGACATCATACCGAGGCTTTCTGCCAAATTTCGTAGAAATCCAACAAGCCGTTTAGGAGGAGTAGCGCCGACAAGAAATTTAAAGTAACAAGAAATCCTCGGATTCACATGTCTCGCCTAAAGGGGGCGGGATTTAAAAATAACAAGAGCTGTCGAAGAACAGCGCAGCTCGACTGGTTCGATTTTTCAGAGAATAATAAATTATATAGCTAGTATATACCATCAGAAAACCAGAAAACCAGAAAACCAGGCTAAACAATGTGGGTTGGGGTTAGGGTATGGGATTTGTATAGAAACTCGGGGGGGGGGGGGGGGGGGGGGGGGGGGGGGGGGGGGGGGGGGGGGGGGGGTGGAGGGGGCAACATATATGTGTAAGAATTGTCTAAAACAACACAATGTTAAAAAAAAAAACGTGTGGAGGGAGTAGGGGCAGGGGTTGGAGGAGGGAGCCCATGCCCCAATATGGGTGAAGTATGAATAAAATGCATAATGCTATAAGAAATCCCAAACCAAAATTATAAATATATACATACATGCTTACATGCAAACCTAGATCTGCCTTTATTGCACATTTTATGGGCCATCACAATTTGGGTTCCATGGGAGCCCAGAATTAGCAGAAGACAAAATTACTTACCCGACCTTTACAACATACTATACGGAAACCAATTCCAAATTTAGTTCAGCTAGGACAAGAAATGTAAGAGATAAAGACCTGTAAACACAGCTTACACGCAAAATTTGATGTGAAACAGACAGATTTTAAGGGCTATCAGAATTTGGGTTCCATGGAGCCCAGGGGTTACAGGAACCAAAATTACTTAAGCAGCCCTTAAGATAATGCTATAAGTAAGCTAATGGTCAAATTTGGTTGTGCTAGTGTAAGAAATGTAAGAGATATAGACTTGTAAACACAGCTTACACGCAAAATTTGATGTGAAATGGGACAGATTTTATGGGCTATCATAATTTGGGTTCCATGGGAGCCCATGGATTACAGGAACCAAAATTGCTTACATAGCCCTTAAGATGATGCTATAAGGAAGCCCATGGCCAAATTTGGTTGTGCTAGGATAAGAAATGTAAGAGATATAGACTTGTAAACATAGCTTACACGCAAACCTTGATGTGGGACGCCGACGCCAACGCCGCCGCCAACGCCGACCCCGGGTTGATTACATAAGCTCTCTATTCTTCGAATAGTCGAGCTTAAAAGGTCAATGATGCTTAAATGAAAGTTTGTAAACATTTTAGTAACTAACAAGAGGTCAATGACCTTGAAGCTCTACCGATAGGTTTTTGATAGCTAGATCAGCATTCCTGTGAAGTTTCATGAAAATCTGTCCCGTAGTTTCAGAGGAGTAGTCGCTACAAGTTTTCATTATATAACTCTATGTAAACAAAGATGGCCGCTGGTGGCCATGTTTAAGGTCACATCAAAATAATTTTTGACAAGGATCAACATCATGTCATACTGATCATTTTCGAAAAGTCCCATATCAATATCACTTACAGTTTTCAAGAAGTAGTCGCTACAAATTTGTATTTTGAAAATCTATTTTTAGCCATGGCGGCCATCTTGAATTTCCGGCCGACCTGAAATTTTGCTAGGGTCAATTAGACATCAAGAGCAACATTCCTGTGAAGTTTCATGGAAATCCGTCCAGTAGTTACAGAGGAGTAGTCGCTACAAGTTTTTACTAGATAACTCTATGTAAACAAAGATGGCCGCTGACAGCCATGTTTAACCTCGAATCAAAACGATTTTCGACAAAGACCAACATCATGTCATGCAGATCATTTTAGAAAAAGTCCCATATCAATATCACTTATAGTTTTCAAGAAGTAGTCACTACAATCTTGTTTTTTGAAAAATTATTTTTAGCCATGGCGGCCATCTTGAATTTCCGGCCGACCTGAAGTTCTGCTTGATCAATTAGACATCAAGAGCAACATTCGTGTGTAGTTTCATGAAAATCCGTCAAGTAGTTTCAGAGGAGTAGTCGCTACAAGTTTTCATTATATAACTCTATGTAAACAAAGATGGCCACGGGCAGCCATGTTTAACGTTGAATCAAAATAATTTTCGACAAGGATCAACATATGTCATACTGATCATTTTAGGAAAAGACGCATATCAATATCACTTATAGTTTTCAAGAAGTAGTCGCTACAAACTTGTTTTTTGAAAATTTATTTTTAGCCGTGGCGGCCATCTTGAATTTCCGGCCCACCTGAAATTTTGCTAGGATAAATTAGACATCAAGAGCAACATTCCTGTGAAGTTTCATGAAAATCCGTCAAGTAGTTTCAGAGGAGTAGTCGCTACAAGTTTTCATTATATAACTCTATGTAAACAAAGATGGCCGCTGGCGGCCATGTTTAACGTCGCATCAAAGTAATTTTCGACAAGGATCAACATCATGTCATACTGATCATTTTAGGAAAGGACGCATATCAATATCACTTATAGTTTTCAAGAATTAGTCGCTACAAACTTGGTTTTTGAAAATTTATTTTTAGCCGTGGCGGCCATCTTGAATTTCTGGCCCACCTGAAATTTTGCTAGGATAAATTAGACATCAAGAGCAACATTCCTGTGAAGTTTCATGAAAATCCGTCGAGTAGTTTCAGAGGAGTAGTCGCTACAAGTTTTCATTATATAACTCTATGTAAACAAAGATGGCCGCTGGCGGCCATGTTTAACGTCGCATCAAAATATTTTTCGACAAGGATCAACATCATTCCATACTGATCATTTTAGAAAAAGTCCTATATCAATATCACTTATAGTTTTGAAGAAGTACTTGCTACAAACTTGTTTTTTGAAAATCTATTTTTAGCTGGGGTGGCCATCTTGAATTTCCGACCAACCTGAAATGTTGCTAGGATCAATTTGACATCAAGAGCAACATTCCTGTGAAGTTTCAGGGAAATCCGTCGAGTAGTTTAAGAGGAGTAGTCGCTACAAGTTTTTACTAAATAACTCTATGTAAACAAAGATGGCCACTGGCAGCCATGTTAAACGTCGAATCAAAACGATTTTCGACAAGGACCAACATCATGTCATGCTGATCATTTTAGAAAAAGTCCCATATCAATATCAATTAAGAGTTTTCAAGAAGTAGTCGCTACAAACTTGTTTTTTAAAAAATTATTTTTAGATTTGGGGGTCATCTTGGATTTCACATCAACATGAATTTTTGCTAGGATCAACTAGACTGCATTGGCAACATTTCTGTAAAGTTTCATGAAAATCCATTCCGTAGTTTCAGAGGAGTAGTTGCTACAATAAAATGTTTACCGACGGACAGACAGACAGACGGACGGACGACAGACACCGCACCACGGCATAAGCTCTGCTGATACGGACAGACGACGACGGACACCGCACCATGGCATAAGCTCTGCTGATCTTTGATCATTAAAGCTAATAAAAACGAATAAGCTAAAAATGAAGACGTAACCTAGATTTCATGGTTTGTTTTACATTCAGTGATGTTTTTAAACAATATGCTACTGGCCTTCGGCCAGCCGAGCTTATGAGATGGCGAGTTGTCCGTCGTCCGTCCGTCGTCCGTCCGTCGTCTGTTATTAATCGGATCTTCATGAAACTTTGTCAGTGTCTTTATATCAATGAAAGCTCGGACAAGTTTGAAAACCATTTCCTCAGTGGTCTTAATATGAGTATGTACTTCGAATTTTTCTGTGAAAATGCATACAACGTAATTGTACCTTTAATACATGCAAACCTTTCCGTTGTGAATTTGGTGGGTGGGGTAATTCAACATGCGTTTTTGTCAAGAAACAATTTTTAAAAGACATTGATGCATATTCTGTGTTTAAAGTTGCACTCATTATGATAAATGAAGGTATTTAAAGTGAAATTACCTGTCTTATTTTTAATATATATTTCCATTATAAGTAAACTTAAATCAAGAATGATTTTACGAAAAGTGCACAATTTCAAATGCAGAATTTCAAGTGAAAGAGTTGTCTAGTTTTGTCTAATTGTCAGTATGTTAAAGCTTAATGTCTATACTTTCAGATTCTGTAAAAACATTTTCTGTTCCAATTCGTCCGCAGTTCAACATCTTTTTAATTTTTAATTTTATCTAGCTATTGTTTCACAGAAGATTTTTTTGTTTTCCTATATGTCAGGGCTCACGCTACCACATTTGCGCTTATTTTATAATACTGT
The DNA here is from genome assembly GCA_037043455.1 of Cyrtodaria siliqua. Taxonomy (NCBI): domain Eukaryota; kingdom Metazoa; phylum Mollusca; class Bivalvia; order Adapedonta; family Hiatellidae; genus Cyrtodaria; species Cyrtodaria siliqua. Next base: position 21,082 of record JAWPHD010017335.1, on the reverse strand, counting down.
CGATTATTTCAAAGAAATGTCGACAAAAAATGGCGATTATTTTATTTAAAAAAATATTTTTTTAATTTTTCGTATAATTGATCGACACTACAACTAATAAATCACCGCAATAAACATTATATAATCAGTTTACGCCCCCTCTGATGTCGCCACGCGCGTATCAATTATCGCTTGTTAAAGTTGTTAATTCCCTTAATTGGCACTTCGTTGTCGGATAATCGGCATTGTTGATACACGCAACCATCATGTGATTAATGGACCGAATAGCCAATCAGATATGCCGTTATTTGTTATCTTTTGGGCCAATCAGACCAATCAGACAATCCGTTACGCATCCAACAGTAGGTACAGTTTCCTGTTTGTTTTTCTGTACACAAACTACGAAGAGATGAAATTAATTTGTGTTAGCCGACAAAGGTGGCTAATTGCACGCACTATTATGAATATAGGCGCTACTTTCACCTGCTTTAATAGCTATCCCATCATGATCCCGATAGGTAGCAACCTCCCATGTGTATTGTGAAATGTGAAAACACTTGCAATAAAGTAATTAAAACATTGAAACAATAAGAAGTTTGAATATTGTGTCTGGCTTCGTGTCGGCAGTTTCAGTTTGTCACAACTTTGAGCAGGGCTTCCATCGGCCATAAATTACGTCCAAAAATCGTAGTTGTACGGCGAAAATTAACATCAAAGGCGTACAGTGTACTTCCAAAAACTTCAAAGTACGCCGCGATTGTTTACTACGGATGTCCCATAATCTGTAAATTACCGATTATAGCCCCGCCCATCTAATCTAATTTCATTTGAGACTGCCGACGTAACAAGTTGTAAAGCAATTAAAACTCAGTGGAGTCTGTAATTGACAGGTAAAACCGGATTTGTCCAGTTTTTATCAAGAGTCACACGCGTGGCTGGTGTGAGGAGAGAATGTTAATTAGATAATTGGCCTAGGCGCGCATTTCACAAAATGAAATTAGCAGTATAATCTCGATGCCAAATTGCTTAATTTATATTCATTAACCACAAAGTTGAAACTCCTTACACAAACAGATTATACTTTTTAGGCTATTTCTTTTATATCTTTGTGTCATTTTTCTATGTATTTATCAAAGTTACAAATAGAAACAAAGTACTGATAGACAAACAATATTTAATAATCTCTAACCTAGGGGAAAGAACTCTTCGCGAATGGAGACTAAACACGGAAGTGAAATTATCACTGGCAAAAACAATCGATTGCTTTGATAATAAATTAATGAATCTGTTACATTTATTCATACACTTGACAGTTTTACATACCTTTCATTAATGTACGCCAATTTAAAACCTTTCCTGGACTGATAAATTGAAAACTGTTTGCAAAATGTAATTCACTGTAGAAAACTTGTGGGTGGGGGGGTATGGCACACAAAGGCAAATTAAGTATTTTTACTTTGAAACTGTTTATATAATGATTTATATAATGATGTCATCAAATATATTCTTTTATAAACATAGATGATTATAAATATCCTTTTTTTCTTTAAAGCATTTAGATGTGTTGTTTCCCTCACCACCACGCGGAATCACTGACTCAAAGACTGAGTGAATGCCCTGCTCACATGCTGGAAATTCCTAAATTTTCCCCATGAACTTCCAAATTTGATATACAGGAAGTTCACACTTCCTAAATTTGAACCTTAGTGGAAGCCCTGTTTGAGATCGACAATTAATGACATAAAACTACATTAACCTACTATTAGGGTTGTGTTTTCTTTCCCCTTTGATAAGAAAGACCATTTTTGGCATTCAAAACACATAATTGCATGAACAAAGTTTGTAACTGATGGTATTTCGATTGAATGTTTGAAATGTTCGGGCTGTAAAAGTGCGGTGTCATAGTACTTTGGATGGTACATAATTTCGGATTTTGATTTTTTTGATTTTTTACATAATCGAATAAGGACAACAGTTACTGTCCTTTACAAATACATGTTGGTGGAAAGAAAAACGATATATAGATGAATATATTTCTATTCATTATTTAAACCATCATTTTTTTATCAATGTGTAAGGAGTTCCTGGAATCTAACTTTTAAATGAATTCTAGTCTAGGCTCGTACTTCTTTAACTTGGAGAAAGTGGTGACAAAAAGAAAAATATAGCCAGAGGAGGCCCTGATAGTCTAATGAAACCTGATTGAAAATTTGGCTCTTACGACTGACCGAATTTTCTTACGCATTAAAGTTGGCTATTATTTTCTTAACTAAAAAATGTGAGGCTATTAATTTCATATGACCAGTGTGAGCACTGTAAGTCTATGCAAAACATGTGACTCCTTGGGCGGCACCAAATCTGATCCCAGGGTTACCATTTGAACAAATTTCTTAGAGGACAATAAGCTTATGGTAAATACACACTATTAAACCTTTGGCCCTTGTAGTTTCAGAGAAGAAGATTTTTTAAGTTTTTCCCCAATATAAGTCTATGAAAAACGTGACCCATGGGGCGGGGCCAAATTTGACCCAAGGGTCACCATTTCAACCCATGGTAACTGCAAAATATTAAACCTCTGGCTCTTTTAGTTTAAGAGCAGAAGAGTTTTTAAGTTTCAAGGTTTTCCCTATAAAAGTCTATGTAAAACATGTGAACCCTGGGACGGCCCCAAATTTGACCCCAGGGCCACAATTTGAACAAACTTGTTAGAGGAGCATAAGCTTATGATAAATGCAAAATATTAAACATTTGGCTCTTGTAGTTTCAGAATTGAATTGGGTTTTAAGGTGCACCAACAAATGAAAGGTTATATGGCGCCTAACAGGAATGAACATGCCAGGCTCATCCTCCATGTACATGTACATCGAGATAAAATATGGAGAATGGGCCTAGAACCTTCTCCCCTGCAGAACTGCAGAGTTGCTGCAAATTCTATTGTAGACACTCCATTTACGCTGGAGCCACGTTTATTGTTGTTCTGCCATTGCTCTAGTCATTTGAGCGAGATGGCACCTGAAACAATGCAGGGGTCATGATGAAGACCTTTAATGAGCAGGAACAAAAAATGATAAAATGAACATGAACTTGGTGGGGAACTGCAGTGGCCCTATTCTTTGCCCCGGAACCACACGGGGCTGTAGTTTTTCAGAAAGACGATGTTGTAAGTTTTTCCCTATATAAGTCTTGTAAAATATGTGACCCCTGGGATGGGGCCAAATTGGACCGTAGTGTCACCATTTGAACAATCTAGGTAAAGGACCATAACTTTATGGTAAATGCAAAATATTAAACCTTTGGCTCTTGTAGCTTCAGAAAAGATGATTTTCCCTCTGTAAGTTTATGCAAAATATGTGACCACTGGGGCAGGGCCAAATTAGACCCCAGGGTCACCATTTGAACAAACTTGGTAGAGGACCATAAGCTTGTGGTAAATCAAAAATATTAAACGTCTGGCTCTAGTAGTTTTATAAAAGATGATTTTTTCCCTAAGGCCTAAAAAAAATATATGTGTGTTTCTGGTTTCACCCTGTCAAAAAGTTAGGGTAGGTAGGTAGGAAAAAGTGTTTTTTTAGATATTTTTTTTATATATATTGTTCGCATATATTATGCCATTTTTGTACTAAGGCAACTTCTTGATAACCTTTGCAAACAGTTTGGATCCAGATTAGATGCTTAACAACTCTGGCTAATAAAATTATCATTTGAATAAAAATATTTGTTGTTTGATTGTAATATTTCCCTTTTTTTTTTCTTTTTTTCTTTTTTTCTTTTTTTTTTTTTGCTTTTTTTTTTTGCTAAACATATTTAGGGTCGGCGGTGGAAAAGTAGGGTTGGTCGGGAAACCGGAAACACACATATTTTTTTGTTAGGCCTTAACGAGTCTATGTAAAGCACGTGAACCCTGGGGGCGGGGTCAACTTTAAACCCAGGGTCACCATTTGAACTTCGTAGAGGATCATAAGCTGATGGTAAATGCAAAATATTAAACCTTTGGCTCTTGTAGTTCCGGAAAAGAAGAGTTTTTTAAGCTTCAAGGTTTTTCCTATATAAGTCTAAGTAAAACATGTGACCCTAGGGCCACCATTTGAACAAACTTGTTAAGAGGACCATAAGCTTATGATCAATGCAAAACATTAAACCTCTAGGACGGGGCCAAATTGGACCCTAGGGTCACCATTTGAACACTTTAGGTAGAGGACCATAACCTTATGGTAAATGCAAAATATTAAACCTCTGGCTCTTGTAGCTTCAGAAAGGACGTTTTTTTAAGTTTTTCGCTATATAAGTGTATGTGTAAAACAAGCGACCCCTGGGGTGGGACAAATTTCACCACAAGGTCACCATTTGAACACACTTGGTAGAGGACCATAAGCTGATGGCAAATGCAAAATATTAAACCTTTGGCTCCTGTAGTTTCAGAGAAGAGATTTTTTAAGTTTTACCCTGTACAAGTCTATTTAAAACATGTGAACCCTTGGGCGGGCCAAATGTAACCCCAGGGTCACCAATTGAACACACTTGGTAGAGGACCATAAGCTTATAGTAAATTCAAAATATTAAACCTCTGGCTCTTGTAGTTTCAGAGAAGATTTTTTTAAAGTTTTTCCCTAAACAAGTCTATGTAGAACATATGACCCCTTAGGCGAGCCAAAACTTGGTAGAGAACCAAAAATTAAACATCTGGCTCTCGTAGTTTCAGAGAATACTTTTTTTAAGATTTTCCCTATATAAGTCTATGTAAATTGATTGAATTGGATTTTATAGTCGCACTAACAGCTAAGGTCATATGGCGACTTTCCAGCTTCCATTGGTGGAGAAAAAACCCAGGTGCCCCTCCGGGCAATTTTCGTGCACGGGCGGGCGCCTGTGTAGAACCACCGACGTTCCGCAAGCCAGCTGGATAGCTTCCTCACATAAAGATTACTAGGCCCCTGAGGGATCGAACCTACAGCGGTGAGGGGCAAGTGATTTCAAGTCAGAGACGTTAACCACTCGGCCACGGACGCCCCAAGTCTATGTAAAACATGTGACAGCTGATGCTACCTGTAATTCGTGAGAGCTCTGTGCCTTGTGGGTTCAGAGAAGAAGATTTTTTTTTTCAAATATAAGTCTATGACAAGAAACGTGGAAATTCCACATAATTCCACGAAAACCAGGTTTTCCGTTTGAAATGTTTATACACTACCGGTAAGATGAAAATTAAATAACAAAAGTATTTTTCTACAAAAAAACAGCAAGTTACACATAAATGAAGTTGTTGAATTTCTTGTATTAAAGTGATATAAACAGTTACAATATAGAATATATAAATAGAATGACATGTGAATCACAAACATAAATGCATACACAGTAAATGAGGACTGTAAAGAAAGAAATATTTGTCAGTAAGGCAAATATAAGCTACATACACAGCAAGTTTCGTTGAAACATCTCATACCTAAGTTAAGTAATTGAGTGGAAACCTTTTCTATATTTAGTAACAGTGACCTTGACCCCCAAATGCAATCCCAAGCTTCCTTTCCATATAAGGTACCTACACAGCAAGTTGTGTTCCAATATCTCATTCCCAACTAGAATTATTGAGCGGAGATCGTTTTTCTATTTTTAGTAACAATGACCTTGAATCCAGTCACCCCAAATGCAATCAAAAACTTAATTTTGATATAAGCTTACTACACAGCAAGTTTAATTCTAATATTTCATTTCTTACTTAAGTTATTGAGTAGAAACCGTTTTTCGATTTTTTAGTGACAGTGACCTTGACATGGTTCATACAGAATTATCATTATAAAATTTAAGTACTTTTTAAGGACTTTTAAGGCCCTAATAACCCATTTTTAAGGCCCGGTTTAACTCAGAACTTTATCGGCTTTTTTTTTTTTTTGCCGATTTTTATTAAACTACGTCAGATATTATTCCTCTTGTATAATTAATCGACTGATTATGAAATTCAAGGACCTTTCATGATATTTTGTCAGAATTTAAGGACTTTTTAAGGCTGGAGTGGATTTAAGGACTTTTATAGTCTACTTCTGAAATTTAAGGACTTTTTAAGGCTGTATGAACTTTGCTTGACCTTGACCCCAATGACCCCAAATGCAATCCCAAGCTTCCTTTCCATATAAGGTACATACACAGCAAGTTTCATTACAATATCTCATTCCCTACTTAGGTTATTGAGTGGAAAACTTTTTCCTATTTTTAGTAACAATGAACTTGACCTTGACCTCAGGGCAATCCCAAACTTCCCTTTGATATAAGCTACCTACATAGCAAGTTCCAATTTAATATCTCATTCCTTACTTAAGTTATTAAGCGGTAACAGTTTTTCTATTTTTAACCTTGACCTTGACCCCAGTGATCCCAAATGCAATCCAAGCTTCCTTTCCATATAAGCTACCTACCCTGCAAGTTTCATCGCAATATCTCCTTCCTAACAAATTATTGAGCGGAAACTGTTTTTCTATTTTTAGTAACAGTGACCTTGACCTTGAGCCCAGTGATCCCAAATGCAATTCTAAGCTTCCTTCCGTATAAGCTACCTACCCTGCATGTTTCATCGCAATATCTCATTCCTAACCCAAGTTATTGAGTGGAAACCGTTTTTCTATTTTTAGTAACAGTGAGCTTGACCTTGACCCCAGTGACCCCAAATGCAATCCCAAGCTTCCATTCCATATGAGCTACCTACCCTGCAAGTTTCATCGCAGTATCTCATTCCTAACAAAAGGTATTAAGCGAAACTGTTTTTCTATTTTTAGTAACAGTGACCCCAAATGCAATCCCAAGCTACCTTTCCATATAAGCTACCTACCCTGCAAGTTTCATTGCATTACCTCATTCCTAAAGAAAGTTACTGAGCGGAAACTAAGCACACATGCCCAACCGCCAAACGACATACCCCAATCTAATAACCAGAGTTTTGCAAGGAAAACCTGCTTAAAAAACATACAAAATCTCCATATACAAACTTTGGACTCCCAGAGCACTGTCATTTTTGACTCCAGGGACTTTGTTTGTACAACTTTTATAATCTAGGGGTTGGTGATCATTAACAAGAACTCGGTCTGAGGGTGTCTCGCCCACCGCGGAAAAACGGCATATGAAATATTTTATTAAATTTGTGCTTAAATGATGTCCACCAAAGACAACACTTCAAATAACCAGGTATCAAACAAAGCGAGGTAATCATAAGAAGTTAAGTTACTGAGGTTAACTTGCCTAACTAAACTGATGTTTAGGGTAAATAACACAAAACATGACCTTGACCTTGGTTTTTTTTGTCGTTCAGCGATGTCCATCAATGCCAATAATACATTGACCAAGTATCAAAGACATAAAGTGATGCAATCACATAAAGTTAACTGATGTCAAGTTACCTAACCAAGGTTAAGTTTGAGGAAAATAACACAAAATATGACCTTGACCTTGGTAATTTTTGTCGTTCAGTGATGTCCACCAATGTCAACAATACATATGACCAAGTTTCAAACAAAGAAATTCAAGTTATCACAAAAAGTTAAATGAGGTTAACTTACCTAACCAAACTGATGTTTAGGGTAAATAAGGCAAAACATGACCTTGACCTTGGTATTTTTTGTTGTTCAGCGATGTCCACCAATGCCAAAAATACATATGACCAAGTATCAAAGACATAAAGAGAGGCAATCACATAAAGTTAACTGAGGTTAAGTTTGGGGGAAATAACGCAAAATGTGACCTTGACCTTGGTAATTTTTTGTCTATCAGTGATGTCCACCAATGCCAACCATACATATGACCAAGAATCAAACAAAGAAATGAGGCAATCAAACTGAGGTTAACTTACCTAACCAAGGTTAAGTTTTGTGGGGGTGTGTGGGGGGGTGGGGGGGATATGACCTTGCATGTGATGTTCCTTGACTCAACAAAGCATCTGACAAAGTTTCAGAAATATTCAAGCAGCGGTTGTTTAGATATAGTTGATTTAAAATGTGGCCGTCACCACCGTAAAAGTGACTGCTATGTCTCGCTACCCACTATCGTGGGCGAGACAATAAAGTGACCCCAGGGGCAGGAACATTTTAATCCAGGGTTGCCATTCAAACAAAACTTGGCAGGGGAACGTAAGCTTATGCACATGCACAATATTAGAACTCAAGCTTTTGTAGTTTTTTAAATATTTTCCTGTGTAAAACTGTGACCCCAGGGGTCGGGCCAAATTTGACACCCAGTGTCACCACTGAAATTTTTCTGCAGAGGACCACAAGATTATGTTGCCATGCAATATATGAGAGCTAATTGCCTTTTGGTTTCAGACGACTTTTTAAGTGTGCATATAAATCTATGTTAAATGTGGGATCCCTGCGGCGGAGCCAAATTTGACCCCAGGGTCAGTATTTGAACAAACTTGGTAGAGGACCAAAAGCTTACGATACATGCAAAATATTAGACCTATAGCTCTTGTAGTTATAAAGAAGATTCTTTTTAAAGATTTTCATAGATCACTATGTAAAAGTGTGCCGCCGTGGCTGATGTTCTCTGACGTGGTAGGAAACTGGTGGGTACTTACCTACTCCTGGGTAGAAACATGGAGCCTTCGATGAACACCGAGCCAGACAGAAGTATGTACCAGCATGTACTCAACTCTCGCTGGCTGCAATTGAAACAAGAAAAGTGGAAATTCCACGAAAACAAGATTTTTTCATTTGAAATGCTATTACAGTATCGGTAAGATTAAAATGCAGTAACAAAAGGCAAGCTTAGTTCCAATATCTAATTCCCAACTAAAGTTATTGAGCAGAAACAGTTTTTCTATATTTAGTATCAATGGTATAACTAACGGTAAAGGTAAAGGGGGGGGGGGGGGGGGGGGGGGGGGGGGGGGGGGGGGGGGGGGGGGGGGGGGGGGGGGGGGGGGTTGCAACATATATGTGTAAGAATTGACTAAAACAACACAGAAATATGCTATAACAATGCTATAACAAATCCATGGTGACCTACCATTATTTTTGCCTTTTCTGTCTATATATATAACAGACTTACTGTACAAAAAGTTTAAAAGAAAATCTGTTATGCAGAAAAAACTATAGAAAATGTCTTTAACAAAGGAAAATACAATATAGCATTTTTCAACAAATCAAGGGCCATAACTCTGTCGTTACTAACAAGATCTAGCTGTTTTTCGAACTTGTCCAAGATTTCATTGATATACCGCGCTTTGTACAACTAGACTTCCTGCCAAGTTTCGTTGAAATCAAACAAGGCGTTTAGGAGGAGTAGCGCCGACAAGAAATTTAAAGTAAAAATGTCAACTCCATCAAAAATCAACAAAGCGGAAAAAAAACACAAAAGGCACAAATAGAAATCATACCATACTGCTAAGTTTCGTCAAATCCAACACGGCGTTAACAAAAAATTAAGACAGTATTCAGTTCAGACGACGGCATCACCCGGACACTTCCTAAAAATCACATTCCCTTTGTTGTATATAATGTTTCACCGTGCATGCTTAAAAGTTCCTCACGCGCCATCTTTAAAAAACGATCGGAAGTCACGATAACCCTTGTTGCAAAAAAAGTTTTTGCTGCCCAATCTCCGGGCCAAGGTTTGTTAGCTTACTTCGTAGTATGATGTGTAGTATTGTTAAGTGTTTACCTCCCTTGCTATGAAGTCAAAATGACTGGTCCGGTAGTCGAATAATCCCGAATACTTGTGCCAATCGTATCGGCGAGACAGAATGTAAGATCTGACTGTACATATGACGTCATTTCATCCCGAGTGACTATTTTTAGACTTTGGGTCTATTCGGACATTCTGGTTTAAGAATAATTCTGAGTTATGGTAATAATCCATCAGAGGCTGAGCCGTTAGCTGAGTCGGGAGAACCGCTGTCTAAACCATATGTACAAAAAACACTTTTTTATTCATGGAATTAAGACTTGTCGGAAAAAAAATTGTGTGACTGTGGGGCGGGGTGTGGGGATTTTTTTTTCCTGCATTTATTATTACATCTAGATCTAATACAGATCTCTAATGTACGTTATTGTATACACAGTAAAATGTGACATATAATTTATCATTTCAGAATGAGTAAGCAGGTTGGTGCTAGAAGAAAGTCACATGACCCTATTGCATTAAAAAATGCTGTTGGTGCCGTAAAGACAAAGGCCATGTCTTTAAAGGTTGCAGTTCCTAGGTCAGCTCTGCATGACAAGGTGTCCAATCGTACTCAATTAACCCCGATATCAAAAACGGTTCTCACTCAGGCAGAGGAACAGAGACTTGTGGACTGGTCTATCCATATGGCCCGGATAGGGTTTGGAAGCCAGATCACTCGATGGTTCGAAGAATATAAATCTTATATTCTAGACGAAGTAAAGGATCCGACTTTGCTCTTAGACCCAAGCAGGCTGTACAATGCTGACAAGTCGGGATTTTCGTTGTGTCCAAAGTCCGGCAAAGTTCTTGCAGAAAAAGGCACACCCACAGTTTACAACTTTGGATCCTATGACAAAACACAAATTACTGTACTGGCCTGCATGAGAGCAACAGGCCATTACCTAGAGCCTTTGATTGTATATCCCAGGCAACGGTTTTCATATAATCCATTGGAGGGATTTACCGAAGCCATTCTAGGCAGAACGGAGACCGGCTGGATGGATGGGGATCTTTTTTACACATGGTTGAAAGACTTATCTATTCCTGGTGTAGACGAATGTGGAGCAGGGCCGTACAAATCCTATAGCTCGACGCCCGGGACTAGTCCAAAACCAAAGTCGGGCGTGTCACTTTTTCAAAGATTTCAGTGCCGGAGTAGTCCAATTTTAAAACAAGAGGTCAATGACCTTGAAGCTCTACTGATAGATTTTGATAGCTAGGTCAGCATTCCTGTGAAGTTTCATAAAAAAATGCCAAGTAGTTTCAGAGGAATTGTCGCTACAAGTTGAAGTTTTTACTATATAAATCTAGGTAAACAAAGATGGCCACTGGCAGCCATGTTTAATGTCGAATCAAAATAATTTTCGAAAGGATCAACATCTTGTCATGCTGATCATTTCAGAAAAAGTCCCATATCAATATCACTTACAGTTTTCAAGAAGTAGTCGCTACAAACTTGTTTTTAAAAATCTATGTTTAGCCGTGGTGGCCGTCTTGAATTTCCGGCCAACCTGAAATTGTGCTAGGATCAACTTGACATCAAAACAACATTTCTGTGAAGTTTCATAACAAGAAATCCGTGGATTCACATGTCTCGCCTAACGGGGGCTGGACTTAAAAATAAAAAGGTCAATGATGCTTAAATGAAATTTTGTAAACATTTTAGTAATTAAAAACAATCGAGTTTGCCGTTTGCTGAGATGACATTTAAGTGCATTTGTTTAAAAACAAAATGCCATTCTATTAAAAACAAGAGGCCCAAGAGGGCCTGTGGATGCTCTACTGGCTAAAACGGCTCTTATATCAAGGGTTGTCGACATAAAATTCCCATCAGTAGTTTTTTTAAAACATTGCAAAAACAACAGGGACAGAATGGCCTTAGATCGCTCACCTGGTAATCATGGGCAATATGTCTGCTGTGTCTAGTCTGGCATGGGCATTTTTTAATTTGTCCCACTTTCTTCTATGAATGAAATTTCATAACAAGAGGCCCAAGAGGGCCTGTGGACTCTCTACTGGCTAACACGGCTCTTATAACATCAATGAAGCGATTGAATGCCATTTACGTTTTTTTTGAAAGTTTCGGGCAAAAAACAGCTTTTTAACTAAATCAAGGGCCATAACTAAAGAATCTGGTAAAGTTTGGTAAAGATCAGATGAAAAATGAAGGCCCCACCGTATTAACGAGGCAAAATATAGCATTTTTATCTAAATCAAGAGCCGTAACTCCTCTGTTACTGGTCCGACTGGTCCAACATAGAGCTAAAAAATAAAAAATAAAAAAAAAAAAAATAAAAATATATATATAAAAAAAAATATATGAAAAAAAATGAAAAAATTATATATATAAAAAAAAATATATGAAAAAAATGAAAAATGAAATAAATATAAAATAAATAAAAATAATAATAATATAAAAAAAAGAAAGTCATAAAATCTGCTAAAGTTTGGCAAAGATCGGATGAAAAATGAAGGCCCCTATCAACTTAACGAGGCAAAATATAGCATTTTGAACTAAATCAAGGGCCATAACTCCGCTGTTACTAGTCCGATATGAATGGTTTTCGAACTTGTCCGAGCTTCATTGATATTAACAACTTGATCAAGTTTGGTAAAGATCGGATGAACAATGAAGACCATATCGTCTTGAGAGAAAATATATTATAACTAAATCAAGGGCCATAACTCCGCTGGTTTTCGAACTTGTTCGAGCTTTCAACGACATTAACAATCTGATAAAATTTGGTAAAGATCGGATGAACAATGAAGCCCCTATCGTCTTAACGAGGCAAAATATAGCATTTTTAACTAAATCAAGGGCCATAACTCCGTTGTTACTAGTCTGATATGGCTGGTTTTCAAAATTGTCGGAGCTTTAATTGATATTAACAATCTGATAAAGTTGGTAAAGATCGGATGAACAATGAAGCCCCTATCGTCTTAACGAGGCAAAATATAGCATTTTTAACTAAATCAAGGGCCATAACTCCGCTGTTACTGGTTCGATATAGCTGGTTTTCAAAATTGTTAGAGCTTTCAACAACATTAACAATCTGATAAAGATTGGTAAAGATCGGATGAAAAATGAAGCCTCTATCGTCTTAACGATGCAAAATATAGCATTTTTTAACAATCAAGGGCCATAACTCCGCTGTTATTAGTCCGATATGGCTGGTTTTCGAACTTGTCCGAGCTTTCATTGATATTAACAATGTGGTAAAGTTTGGTAAAGATAGGATGAAAAACGAAGGCCCCTATCGTCTTAACGAGGCAAAATATAACAATATAGCATTTTTAACTAAATCAAGGACCATAACTGCTGTTACTGGTCCGATATGGCTGGTTTTCGAACTTGTCCGAGCTTTCATTGATATTAACAATCTGATAAAGTTTGGTAAAGATCGGATGAACAATGAAGCCCCTATCGTCTTAACGAGGCAAAATATAGCATTTTTAACTAAATCAAGGGCCATAACTCCGCTGTTACTGGTTCGATATAGCTGGTTTTCAAAATTGTTCGAGCTTTCAACAACATTAACAATCTGATAAAGCCTCTATCGTCTTAACGATGCAAAATATAGCATTTTTAACAATCAAGGGCCATAACTCCGTTGTTACTAATCCGATATGGCTGGTTTTCGAACTTGTCCGAGCTTTCATTGATATTAACAATGTGGTAAAGTTTGGTAAAGATAGGATGAAAAATGAAGGCCCTATCGTCTTAACGAGGCAAAATATAGCAATATAGCATTTTTAACTAAATCAAGGGCCATAACTCCGCTGTTACTTGTCTGATCTGGCTTGTTTTCGAACTCGTCCGAGCTTTCATTGATATTAACAACCTATTAAAGTTTGGTAAAGATCGGATTAAAAATGAAGGCCCTATCGTCTTAACGAGCCAAAAGTTAACGCCGACGACGGACGACGGACGAAGGACGGACGACGGACAACTCGGCATCCCATAAGCTCTGCTGGCCTTCGGCCAGTAGAGCTAAAAATGGGTGGTGGGGAGGGTTTATATTAACATTCTAAACAAATATGGTAAAGATCAGATAAAAATGAAGTAACTACAGATTTAACAAAGGAAAATACAAAAATACAATATATCATTTTTCAACAAATCAAGGGCCATAACCTGTCGTTACTAACTAGATCTAGCTGTTTTTCAAACTTGTCAAAATTTCATTGATATACAATGCTTTGCACAACTAGACATCATACTGAGGCTTCCTGCCAAATTTTGTAGAAATCCAACAAGCCGTTTAGGAGTAGTAGTGCCGACAAGAAATTTAAAGTAAAAATGTCAAAGTGCCATTACTCCGTCATAAATCAGCAAACTGGAACAAAAGCGCAATATGCACAACTAGATATCTTATGGATGCTTCCTGCCAAGTTTCGTCGAATTCCAACAAGGCGTTTAGGAGGAGTAGCGCTGACAAGAAATTAAAAAAAAAATGTCAATGGGCTGTAACTCCATCAAAAAACAAAGAACCGGAAAAAAATTGCAATAGGCACAGCAATGCTTCCTGCTAACACGGCGTTAACACCAAAAAAAAAATTAAAACAAAACAAGAGGCCCTCTTGGGCCTGTGAACGCTCTACTTGCTGTTATACCATTGATGAATCGAGTCGTACTACATGGTGTCTAGAGTGTACACAAGGTTTTTCAAGTATATGACCTAGTGACCTAGTTTTTGACCCCATGGGACCCATTTTCGAACTTGACCAAAATATAATTAAGACAACATTTCGACAAAGTTTCATCAAGATCGGGTCAGCAATATGGCCTCTAGAGTGTACTAGTGACCTAGTTTTTGACCCTGTGTGACCCTGTGTGACCCTGTGTGACCCTGTGTGACCCATTTTCGAACTTTAGCAAGCTATAATTGAGACAAATATTCTGACAAAATTGCATCAAGATCAGGTCAAAAATATGGCCTCTAGAGTGTACACACGTTTTTTCCAAAGTTTGACCTAGTGACCTAGTTTTTAACACCATGTGACCCATTTTTGAACTTGACCAAGATATAATTAAGACAAACATTTTGACAAAGAGTGTACACAAGGTTTTTCCAATATTTGACCTAGTGACCTAGTTTTTAACCCCATGTGACCCATTTTCAAACTTGACCAAGATATAATTTAGACAAACATTCTGACAAAGTTGCATCAAGCTCGGGTCAAAAATATGGCCTCTAGAGTGTACACAAGGTTTTTCCAATATTTGACCTAGTGACCTAGTTTTTAACTTCATGTGACCCATTTCCGAACTTGATCAAGATATAATTAAGATAAACAATTTGACAAAATTTCATCAAGATTGGGTAACAAATATGACCTCTAGAGTGTACACAAGTTTTTTCAAGTATTTGACCTAGTGACCTAGTTTTTGACCCCACATGACCCATTTTTGAACTTGACCGAGATTTCATTGAGACAAACATTCTGACAAAGTTTCATCAAGATCGGGTCAAAAATATGGCCTCTAGAGTGTACACACGGTTTTTCCAAAGTCTGACCTAGTGACCTAGTTTTTAACACCATGTGACCCATTTTTGAACTTGACCAAGATATAATTAAGACAAACATTTTGACAGTTTCATCAAGATTGGGTCAGAAATACGGCTTCTAGAGTGTACACAAGGTTTTTCAAGTATTTGACCTAGTGACCTAGTTTTTAACGCCATGTGACCCATTTTCAAACTTGACCAAGATATAATTAAGACAAACATTCTGACAAAGTTGCATCAAGCTCGGGTCAAAAATATGGCCTCTAGAGTGTACACAAGGTTTTTCCAATATTTGACCTAGTGACCTAGTTTTTGACCCCACATGACCCATTTTCGAACTTGACCGAGATTTCATTGAGACAAACAATTAAGATAAACATTCTGACAAAGTTGCATCAAGCTCGGGTCAAAAATATGGCCTCTAGAGTGTACACAAGGTTTTTCCAATATTTGACCTAGTGACCTAGTTTTTAACTTCATGTGACCCATTTTCGAACTTTATCAAGATATAATTAAGATAAACAATTTGACAAAGTTTCATCAAGATTGGGTAACAAATATGACCTCTAGAGTGTACACAAGTTTTTTCAAGTATTTGACCTAGTGACCTAGTTTTTGACCCCACATGACCCATTTTTGAACTTGACCGAGATTTCATTAAGACAAACTTTCTGACAAAGTTTCATCAAGATCAGGTCAAAAATATGGCCTCTAGAGTGTACACACGGTTTTTCCAAAGTTTGACCAAGTGACCTAGTTATTAACACCATGTGACCCATTTTTGAACTTGACCAAGATATAATTAAGACAAACATTTTGACAAAGTTTCATCAAGATTGGGTCAGAAATACGGCTTCTAGAGTGTACACAAGGTTTTTTAAGTATTTGACCTAGTGACCTAGTTTTTAACCCCATGTGTCCCATTTTCAAACTTGACCAAGATATAATTAAGACAAACATTCTGACAAAGTTGCATCAAGCTCGGGTCAAAAATATGGCCTTTAGAGTGTACACAAGGTTTTTCCAATATTTGACCTAGTGACCTAGTTTTTGACCCCACATGACCCATTTTCGAACTTGACCGAGATTTCATTGAGACAAACATTCTGACAAAGTTTCATGATGATTGCATCAGTAATGTGGCCTCTAGAGTGTACACAAGCAAAAGTTAACGGACGGACGACGGACGACGGAAGACGGACAACACACCATCCCATAAGCTCTGATGGCCCTTGGCCAGTAGAGCTAAAAATAATCAAATAAGAAAATTTAAAAAAACAAGAGGTCAATGACCTTGAAGCTCTACTGATTGATTTTGATTTCAGGAAGTAGTGACTACAAACTTGATTCTTGAAAATCTATTTCCTGTGAAGTTTCATGAAAATCCGTCAAGTACTTTCAGAGGAGTAGTCGCTACAAGTTTTCATTATATAACTCTATGTAAACAAAGATGGCCACTGGCAGCCATGTTTAACGTCGAATCAAAATAATGTTCAACTCGGATAACCATCATGTCATGCTGATCATTTTAGAAAAAGTCCCATATCAATATCTCTTAAAGTTTTCAAGAAGTCGTCGCTACAATCTTAATTTTTTTAAATCTATTTTTAGCCGTGGCGTCCATCTTGATTTTCCGGCCGACCTGAAATTTTGCTAGGATCAATAAGACATCAAGAGCAACATTCCTGTGAAGTTTTATGAAAATCCGTAAAGTAGTTTCAGAGGAGTAGTCGCTACAAGTTTTCATTATATAACTCTATGTAAACAAAGATGGCCACTGGCAGCCATGTTTAACGTCGAATCCAAACGATTTTCGACAAGGACCAACATCATGTCATGCTGATCATTTTAGAAAAAGTCCCATATCAATATCTCTTATAGTTTTCAAGAAGTAGTCGCTACAAACTTATTTTTTAAAAATCTATTTTAAGCCGTGGCGGCCATCATGAATTTCCGGCCGACCTGAAATTTTGCTAGGATCAATTAGACATCAAGAGCAACATTCCTGTGAAGTTTCATGAAAATCCGTCAAGTAGTTTCAGAGGAGTAGTCGCTACAAGTTTTCATTATATAACTCTATGTAAACAAAGATGGCCGCTGGCAGCCATGTTTAATGTCGAATCAAAATAATGTTCGACTCGGATAACCATCATGTCATGCTGATTATTTTAGAAAAAGTCCCATATCAATATCACTTATAGTTTTCAAGAAGTAGTCGCTACAAACTTATTTTTTAAAAATCTATTTTTAACTGTGGCAGCCATCTTGAATTTCTGGCCGATCTGAAATTTTGCTAGGATCAATTAGACATTAAGAGCAACATTCCTGTAAAGTTTCATGAAAATCCGCCAAGTAGTTTCAGAGGAGTAGTCGCTACAAGTTTTTACTATATAACTCTATGTAAACAAAGATGGCCACTGGCAGCCACGTTTAACGTCGAATCAAAACCATTTTTGATAAGGACCAACATCTTGTCATGCTGATCATTTCAGAAAAAGTCCCATATCAATATCACTTACAGTTTTCAAGAAGTAGTCGCTACAAACTTGTTTTTAAAAATCTATTTTTAGCCGTGGCGGCCATCTTGAATTTCCGGCCGACCTGAAATTTTGCTAGGATCATTTAGACATCAAGAGCAACATTCCTGTGAAGTTTCATGAAAATCCGTCAAGTAGTTTCAGAGGAGTAGTCGCTACAAGTTTTCATTATATAACTCTATGTAAACAAAGATGGCCGCTGGCAGCCATGTTTAACGTCAAATCAAAACGATTTTCGACAAGGACCAACATCATGTCATGCTGATCATTTTAGAAAAAGTCCCATATCAATATCACTTATAGTTTTCAAGAAGTAGTCGCTAAACTTGAATTTAAACAAGAGGTCAATGACCTTGAAGTTCTACTGATTGATTTTGATTTCAGGAAGTAGTCGCTACAGACTTGTTTTTCGAAAAATTATTTTTAGCCGTGGCGGCCATCTTGAATTTTTGGCCGACCTGAAATTTTGCTAGGATCAATTAGACACCAAGAGCAACATTCCTGTGAAGTTTCATGAAAATCCGTCAAGTAGTTTCAGAGGAGTAGTCG
This sequence comes from Cyrtodaria siliqua, assembly GCA_037043455.1. Lineage (NCBI taxonomy): Eukaryota > Metazoa > Mollusca > Bivalvia > Adapedonta > Hiatellidae > Cyrtodaria > Cyrtodaria siliqua. The sequence continues at coordinate 2,868 of JAWPHD010017335.1, read as the reverse complement.
CTACAAGTTTTTACTATATAACTCTATGTAAACAAAGATGGCCACTGGCAGCCATGTATAATGTCGAATCAAAATGATTTTCAACAAGGACCAACACCATGTCATGCTGATCATTTTAGAGAAAGTCCCATATCAATATCAGTTATAGTTTTCAAGAAGTAGTCGCTACAAACTTGTTTTTTAAAACACTATTTTTAAATGTCGCGGCCATCTTGAATTTCTGGCCAACCTGAAATTTTACTAGGATCAACTTGATATCAAGAGCAACATTCCTGTGAATTCATGAAAATCCGTCAAGTAGTTCAGATGAGTAGTCGCTACACGCACGGACTATATAACTCTATGTAAACAAAGATGTCCGCTGGCAGCCATGTTTAACGTTGAATCAAAACGATTTTCGACAATGACCAACATCATGTCATGCTGATCATTTTAAAAAAAAGTCCCATATCAATATCACTGAGAGTTTTCAGGAAGTAGTCGCTACAAATTATTATTTTTTAAATCTATTTTTAGCTGTGGCGGTCATCTTGAATTTCCGGCAAGGAAATTTTGCTAGGATCAACTAAACATCAAAAGCAACATTCCTGTGAAGTTTCATGAAAATCCGTTATTTTCAAGAAGTAGTCGCTACCAACTTGCATGAAAATCTATTTTTAGCCATGGCGGCCATCTTGAATTTCCGGCCGACCTGAAATTTTGCTAGGATCAATTAGACATCAAGAGCAACATTTCTGTGAAGTTTCATGAAAATCCGTCAAGTAGTTTCAGAGGAGTAGTCGATACAAGTTTTTATAATATAACTCTATGTAAACAAAGATGGCCGCTGGTGGTCATGTTTATGGCCGCTGATGGTCATGTTTAATGTCGAATCAAAACAATTTTTGACAAGGATCAACATCATGTCATGCTGATCATTTTAGAAAAAGTCCCATATCAAAAACACTTATAGTTTTCAAGAAGTAGTAGCTACAAACTTGACCTGATATTTTGCTAGAATTAATTAGACATCAAGAAGTTTTCAGGAAGTAGTCGCTACAAATTATTATTTTTCAAATCTATTTTTAGCTGTGGCGGCCATCTTGAATTTCCGGCCAAACTGAAATTTTGCTAGGATCAACTAAACATCAACAGCAACATTCCTGTGAAGTTTCATGAAAATCCGTCAAGTAGTTTCAGAGGAGTAGTCGCTACAAGTGTTTACTATATAACTCTATGTAAACAAAGATGGCCGCTGGCAGCCATGTTTAAAGGCGAATCAAAATGATTTTCGACAAGGACCAACACCATGTCATGCTGATCATTTTAGAAAAAGCCCCACTTATAGTTTTCAAGAAGGAGTCGCTACAAACCTGTTTTTTAAAAATCTATTTTTAGTTTTGGTGGCCATCTTGGATTTCGCATCAACATGAATTTTTGCTAGGATCAACTAGACATCATGGGCAACATTCCTGTAAAGTTTCATGAAAATCCATCTAGTAGTTCCAGGGGAGTACGGACAGACGACGGACGCCGCACCAAGGCACAAAAATGAGGTTTTTTATAAAAAAATATTTTGGTCGGAAGCCTTAGTACCGCAGAAATACCAGATACCTTCCTACATGTGATGATGTGTAATCAATTTTCGCGACTTGACACTGTTTACAGTGATAAATAACTGTTGTCATAGTGTTTTCCTGCAATGGATAGTCTATTTTTATCATTATTTTATAAAAACTTTGCTTACCTACGAACTTAGATGTTATCCTAAGAAGTATTTGATGTTTTACTTTTCAATTTAGAAAGTGTACCGGAAGTAAAACAAATCCCATTGAGTCCTGTACAATATTTTCCAAGCTTTCTAGTTAGCCATTTTTTAAGATTCACTTACATATTCTTAGTCATGGGACCTTCCTCGCTAGAAAATTGCTGCGAATAGTAGGGTCATGTAGCATATAAGAAAATAAAATTCTGATCTTTGTTGACACTGTGAACAAACTGCATTCATTCGGCACCTCTTACATGTGTTCTACTTTCACTTTCAAAACTTTCAAGTTGATAAATAACCATGCAAATGGTTCTTTGCTCTCACAATTAAGTCAATAAAGTCATTTCAGACAGAAAAACAGGTCTTAAATACTCAAAAATGCTTTTTATGACAAAAAAAGTTAGGGATTATATATCTGGGAACTCCTTTCGACTACACCAGGCATGAATACCACACTACACCAGGCATGAATACCACAGTGATTTACTTCCTGTATGCCTAGAATTATTTCTTACGGCAGCCATGATTGTTGCAATGCATTGTGGGAGAGTGTGTTTACATAATGTACTATTTGTAGTCAGCATCGTCTTTCAGTTTTGAAAACTATATTTAAAATGCAAGGACAGTCAAAGGACAAACTTTTGGTATATATTTTATGTAGTTCCTGTTTAACTGTTTTTATGCATATATTTCATCCAATTTAAGTCTGTAAATTAAGTTTTCCTATGAAGAGGGTGTGTCTAGGTTAACAGTCATGCAACCAAAACATTGGGAGCAACCAAATTTATGGACGGTTTTGGGTTGGTTGTTTGCATCCAGAGATTTGGTCACGTTCACCCAGATTTGTGGTTAAAATTCCTAGGAGTATATAAGCTCAGTTTTCTGTCATTTAAAGGAAAAAAGTAAGAAATTAAGAAGGCAGCAACTGTGTTAAATTTAAGAAGGAAAAGCAACTTTTCTGTTGAAATGAAAAGTCTATTTTATCTGGAAAATTAAGTAAGTCTAGTGTCATATTATTTAAATCAGGTTGCTTAAATCTGTTTCCACATAGGTAACTGTAAATAAGATTTTTACAGGAACAGAATATTATTCAGTATATTTTACATACAAAAATACTTATC
>JAWPHD010017334.1:0-45092 GCA_037043455.1 Cyrtodaria siliqua | reverse complement strand
GTGTATAAATCTGACCAGTGACAATTTTCCCAATAATGTCATTTTGTTATCGATTTTATCACGTGACCTTGTTTGATAAATATTCCTACGCCATAGGGCTGGCGTTCCTACTGCATATTGGTAATATTATGATGATGAATCCAATGTATTCTATATCAAAGATAATGCGAATAAAATAGAAGAAATTACCAAGGTAATACATGAAAAAGACCCAGGAGTAACATTTGACTCAAAATTGAAGTTCTGCAATCATATAAGTGGTAAAGTATCTAAGGCCAATAGAAACCTTGGCCTAATTTATTAAACTTTCAAATACATGGATAGAGAAATGTTCCTGTGTTTATACAATTCCTTGTTAGATCATACCTTGAATACGCTACGGTGGTTTGGTCCCCATACCTAAAAAGGATATAATTGCTATAGAAAATTTCCAAAAAAGAGCAACTAGGAGGGTGGAAAACATCAGTAACTTTCCGTACCATGCAAGACTCACTATGCTAGGGCTACCAACCCTTGAGTACAGAAGAAAGCGGGCTGACATGATTCGGGTTTATAAAATCTTAAATAATATCGATACAATTGACAAAAATAAACTGTTCACTCAGGCCCCTGATCTTGGAACAAGGGGAAATTCCAAGAAACTATTTAAAAAAAGAGCAAGAATTGATATTAGGAAAACTTCATTTGCTTACAGAGTCTTAGAATCTTGGAACAAACTATCGGACACAGTGATTGAGGCACCCATCATCAAATCCTTTAAAAGTAGGCTAAATAAATACTGGGTAAATCATCCTAATAAATTCAGACCGAAAAACTAAAATGGAACCGGAAGTCTTTTACTTATGAAAAGGAAAAAAACATAACCAAACTGGGAAAACAACCATTTCTAAAAGGGCCTAAGAAACCTGTTGGTTTACACCGGCTTCGACTACATTATAAACAGTATAAAGTATAGACAAGGCCATAACTCTGGTGTTACTGGTCCGATCTGGCTGGTTTTCAAAATCAATCGAGCTTTCGTTGACATCAACAATATCGTAAATTTGGTAAATATCGGATGAAAAATGAAGGCCCTTTCGTATTAACGAGGCAAAATATAGCTATTTTAACAAAATCAAGGGCCATAACTCCGCTGTTACTGGTCCGATCTGGCTGATTTTCTAACTTTTGCGAGCTTTCATTGATATTAAAAATCTGGTACAGTTTGGTAAAGATCGGATGAAAAGTGAAAAAAAAATGAAGGCCCTATCGTCTTAACGAGGCAAAATATAGCATTTAATGACCGTTACTGGTCCGATCTGGTTGTCCGGGCTGTCATTGATATTAACAATCTGGTAAAGTTTGGAAACGATCAGTTGAACAATGAAGTCCTTCTCGTGTTAACGAGGTAAAGGTTAAAGTTACTAATCCGCTAAATAACGGCAACATTACACTACAAAACAGTTTATCCTTTTCAGGTGTGCTGTGTGCGTGTAATACCTTTAAAAGTATAAATTTATATTCATCGGTTATTAAAATAACCGTGATCGAATATGTGTAAAATTCGACACTCCGCTTTTGGGGTTTGGTGTGGCCGGTTAGCCGTTTATAATTGTCAAACTATGTAAATTATATACTGAAAGGAAAAAGAAACGCGACACGGTAATTTCCGCTATAAATTGTATGCTGCTGTTAATCGAAAGGTGCATGGCTACGTAAGATCTTTCCTTTCGGAAAAAAGACAAAAACAACACGTTACACAGCAAATAGTATTGCTGCAAAGTTTCATTATTGACAGAGTACGCGTTTGGCGCAAACTTAGGAAGCAAAATATTGCAAACTCTACGTTAACTGGCTCAAATTTTTTTCAAAGACGAAGTCGTTCATTTAAATAAAACGGACATTGCATAAAATAATGTTCGGCGTCCTCCTTTTCATGCCAACACTTCTCACAAGTTGCGTTTTCTTTGATTTTGTTTATAAACAAATCATATTTCAGGTTACTGCATTTGTTTCTTATCCGTGCATGAAATACAGACAATCTACGAATTCCAGAAAAGTAGAAAATAGATATTTTGGGCGGATTAAAGTATTGATTTGTAATAAGAGTTTTAGACTCTCATTTCGTATGTGTTCAGTATTATATTCCATAACGATATACACGAGGGAATGAACGAAATACTAAATAGCTGCGTTCTCGTATGAATAGCCCATACGGAATCATTTGAATTTCTTAAGTTGTAAGGAGCAACTCTGCCGACTATGTCAGGGAATAAATTTGCAAAATAATCAGGCAAATAACCAGCTTTAACATTATAAGCAATTATTAATTTTTGGTATTTTCTTCTGTCTTCTAATGGTAACCACCCAATTTCGGTATATAAATTACGAATAGACGTTGATCGAGCTGCTTCATGTTGATTTTTTCTAAAGTGTCTTTTTCGTATTTTGTGCAGCCGTCCCAAATAACAGAAGCATATTCAAGTATTGGTCTCAAAAACGATAAATATATTTGGTTTAAAGCTTTACGATTGATTAAAAACATTATTTTCCGCATTATTCCTAATATTTTAGAGGCTGACGTAGTAATATTGGTAATATGTTCGTGCCATTTACCGTCATGACTCAGCGATAAACCCAAGTATTTATGTTGTTCAACAAAGTTAACTTGGATATTATTAAAAATCAACGAGGGCTGTTGTATATTTTTTCTGAGAGTAAAAATAATAGCTTCAATTTTAGTTGTATTAAAATCGACAAGCCACTGTTTAGACCAAGCAGATATAATAGTAAGATCTTGATTTAAGATTCCCTCAAGGTCTGCAATATTAGACGAAGTACTTGCAAGAGATGTATCATCTGCAAAAATACGAGTTATACTAAGAAGATTGTCAGCAATGTCGTTGATATATATATATAAGAAACAATAATGCACCCAAGACTGACCCTTGAGGGACACTAGCAGATGTCCCTTTAATGTTCGACTAACTTGAACCGATACATACCTTTTGGGTGCGTTCTGTTAAAAAACTTTCGATCCATTTTATCATATTGCCATTAATACCATTTTGTTTGAGTTTAAAAAGTAGGCATTTGATCCATACTCGATCAAATGCCCTCGACACATCACCAAAAATTATCATTATGAATTGGTTAGCATCAATACCTTGAAAAATGTGGTGATACATATCAATCAGTTGATAAACAGTAGAAATGTCCTTTTACAATGCCGGATTGCAGTTTATAAATAAGATTATTTGCAATACAAATGTATACAAGTGTTTATAAACAACCCTTTCCATTAATTTACCAACACAACTTAACAATGCTATTGGTCTGTAATATGAGGCTAAGTTTGGGTTTCCTTTCTTAAAAAGTGACATTATAATGGCAAATTTACATTTATCTGGAAATTTACATTCAGTGAGTGATTTATTAAACAATAATGCCAAAGGTTTAGAAATAGAGTGTTTTATATTTTGTAAAATGCTGTGGCTTATTTTGTCCTCATCAACTGCTTTATTTGGATTTAATTTAGAAATTATATCTAAAATTTCAGTTTAGTTAATTTCCATATCTGTAAAAGAATGTTGTGTTTTAAGAGTACATTCTGGAAGTTGGACATTATCTTCATTCTCATGTGTTGAAGAAATAGAAACAAAATAGTTGTTTAAAGATTTAGCTTTTATCTATATCACTGAAATAATACCCTTCTTCGCCGTTCGAAAATTGTGGTTTTAAATGGGGGAATATTTTCAGAGTTTTTAACTAACTGTTTGAGCAATTTCCAGTAAAGTTTTGGATTAGACCGGCTACTTTCAGATATTAAGTTTTCCATATTATCAAAATATTGTTCTTTGGTATATTTCTTTAGGTTATTTACTTTATTTCTAAGTTAACCAGTGTTCTGTTATTTGTGTTCGTATTGCCTTTGTCTTTTGTCTGTCGCGCTGTCGTGAATATCGTCTTGTTTCTGAGTCGTACCCTGCATGGCTTGTCATTTGGTCTAATTGTTACATCTTTGGAGGGAATGCATTCATTCATATACATAAGACAATATCAGAGAAACGATCGCATGCCTCATCCATAGAAACGGTATCAATAAAATCCCAATTAGTTGTGCTTATCATTTCATTCATTTTACCATAATTCCCTTCGTTTTAAGGTCGGATGAATGGAACAAATAAAAACGTGATTTTGTGGTCACTTACTTCTGGATGGACGTCTATTGTTCCCGCGTTTAATGAAATTAGCGAATCTAGAAATCAGAATGGGATCAATTAACGTTGCTGATGTGTTTGTAATTCTAGTGGGTTCTAATATCACATTTGAAAGGTTGTTTAGGATCATAATATTTGCCAAATGCCTATTATTAGCATTTAACTGATCTTCATTTAAGTCACCAACAATAATGATATTTTTGCATACATCTAACGATTTTTCGATCGATATGTTTAAATAGGCCAAATTTGGTGGACGATAAACACTGCAAATTAAAATTTCGTTTTTATCATACTTAATTTCTACACAAACTGCGTCAATTGAGGGGTTTTCTAATTCAGGTTTGCGTTTAGCCACTAATAATTTAGAGACATACGTTAAAAGCCCGCTAGAATACGCAGATTTATCCAACGATAATTATACCCTCTAACTGCAAAGATTCATTACTTAATCAGTTCTATATATTCGATTTTGTTTCGTATACTTCTAATATTGAGGTGTAAACTGTGTTGTATTTCACTATTGTTTTGATCAGGACCGGGGTTTTCAGCAACATCTCCAGACTTAATAACAATCAACAGTACAGTTGTTGTAAACGTTAAATTAAGAATGCTTCTGTCAAGAACAATGAGACACAAACTGACGTAAGGAGTGATATAGGTTTTAAACGTGTTCAATGTAAAAATAAAGTCTAACAAAACTGAATTACATTTAAACACTTCAGAAAATAATATGCGACTAGACCTGTTATAAAAATTTCCGATTGCCATCCTCCACGCACATACAAATTTCGTTACTCATTAGGTAATAAAACTGTTCAAAAACCAGGATTAGACAATCGGGAATTAAGGTACCGTGACATCGACTCAAAGCAAAACATCACCACACAGCATGATTCAAAGAAGTTAAAAGAAGATAATGAAGGAACGATGAAATGACACGATTACACGCACTCGTGGAAAATCTGAGTTAATAGAAAAAATATAATAATGATTATCATTATAGTAAGATATTTGTGTACCAGCCGGAGACAAAATATAAACAATTTATATAGACTACAAATAATGCTACATAATTAGAACGAATTATAACAAAGCAAAAAACAACAACAAAAAGCAAAAAAAACAACAGAATACAAGTGTAAATGAAAATAGAATAATCTACATTTGCACTCCCATATGCATTCACACAAATGCATTCATACGTATATGTACACGTATACACGAATACACATACGCATATACCCATATTTACATAACACATACACATACACATATATGTACATACACACGTACACATATACACATATACACATATACACACATATACACACATGCCTACACACATATACATGCACATACCACGTATACATACACATACATACATATAAACACATACACGCACGATATAAACGTACACATAAGCCTACCTACACGTAAACCTGCATATATGTATTCATTAAAGACATTTTCTATAGTTTTTTTTCTGCATAACAGATTTTCTTTAAACTTTTTGTACAGTAAGTCTGTTATATATATAGACAGAAAATGCAAAAATAATGGCAGGTCACCATAATTGTTAACATTTGAAAAAATAATTTGTAATGCCACCGTCATGTCAATCTGTCCAAAAAGTTTAACAAGTCCATGCATAGCTAAATAAGACATTTTTGAAGTCTAATATTTTTGAAGTCTAATCATTTGTTCTTGGTCACAATTCTGCTAAAATTGTATTAATGTAAAGAACCTTTAATTATAATAACATTTAAAGCTCATCTTTATGTAAAACCTATCTTTTTTTACAAAATCTGTTGAGCCCATTACTCACAATTTATGCACAAATTAGCCCGTAATGATACAATTTCCTTTTTTTTTTGTATGTTCCCAATAAAAGAATTTGTTTAAACTTTCTAAGCACATAGTTTAACATATATGAAAACAAAATATGCAATAAAAATGTTAGGTCCCCATGCTTGTTTAGAATGTTTTTTTTGAAACCCTACCCCTATGCTAAAAGGCCAAGTTTTGTATGAAATTATATAGAAATGGTATATTTTCCTTTTTTGTTATGTTCCTAATAACAGAATTTGTTCAAACTGCATAGGCACTTATTTGAACATATAGTTAGACTATATATGCAATTAAAATTATAGGTCACCATGCATATTGAGATTTAATATTGGTTTTTGGAACCCTACCACTATGCTTAATTTTTTAAATTTTGTTTGATTTTTTACAAAATGTTATATTTTCCCTATTTTGTGTAATTTTTCTAATAATAGGGATTTATATAAATAAAGACAATAAATACAACTAGACATCAAGAGCAACATTCCTGTAATTTTTTAGGAAAATCCATCCATTAGTTTTAGAAAAGAAGTCGCCCAAAATTCTGCGAATGAAAAACTAAAGAAAATGCCTTTACTACGCATAGATCTACACATTAGTGCAAATATTCGCGTTTCGTTTTCCTTTCAGTATGTCACTATATATAATATACCTCGTCCGCTCGTCGTATGTATACTATATATAATATACCTCATGGTATGTATATACCTCGTCGTCAGTAGGTTTAGAAATGGCGTACATCTGTTGTAAAATTTGCCTGTTGGTGGCGGGATAGTGACTTTAACAAACGACGGTCATCAACGTCGGCCAGTAGAGCTAACAACGAAAAAATCAACTCCAAATTGTGTTTAATTCTTGCATTACAGTAGTATAGACTGATTACAATAGTATAGAATAATAGAGCGAAAAAGAGATAGTATATCATGTATATACATGTACTATAACACCATCTCTATCATAATGCAAGCTGAACTTTTTGCTCCCCGCCCCACTCCCACCCTTATATAGAATCGCCCCTGCACGCTGGAATGGGTATTTCCCGTATCGGCTTAAAATAGCCCAGTTTGCGCACGTCTAATCTATTTTCAGTTGTGACATCAATTTGAAGCGTTTTGATTGGTTACTGCACTGACGTTATTTCTTTTTATAGACTCCTTACCCAACTTAACCAATAAATACTGACGCAATTGTGGTGAAATCATAGTTTACGCTGAAATTTATAACACAAACAACAAAAACAAGACATACGCATTTTTGATCATTTTGATATCACATTATAAAAAGCATGTGAAGTGTCTGTGCAGATAAAACCCGGGACCCTAGACGAACGAGCCACCCATAACGACCGAGCCATCATTTGAGTTTATGTTAATTCAGCCAATACACAGAAAAACAAAAAGAAGAAAAATGAATCAAATACAACGACAGCAGCAGCAACAGCAGCAACAGCAGCAGCACCACCACTACCGTTTCTCTGGACATAGCCAGCAGCAAAATTCCTGTTTCTCGAGCACAACAAACTGTCGGGTTCCGATTACGTACCGTCGGGAAAAGCCTGTTTTCTCCGCTAACTGGCCTCCACAACAAGAAGAGGGCAAAGTGCGCATATACCTTCAATACTGGGACAGTATCAGCCCAAATAGGGCTCAAAAACCAGGAGCGAAATACGGTACAGGCACCTATATCCGCCACATCACAAAAGGAGAATCCGTCGCCTTGTAATATATATTTCGGTGAAAACTTTTCGGTCAGAATTCAGCAGTGGTTTAATTTTTTAAAATACGTGGATGATAACATAAATGGTGGAATAGTTCACTGTGATTTTACTCCGAATAAAGCGTTAGCAAGAATGAACCTGTCAGCAGAGGCTATAAAGCTGCGAGATGTTCCGAACGCCGGGGGGTCCTCAGAAGTTTCCGAGATGTTATCTTTTGAAGTGCTACAGAAATGCTTCAAGGCAAAATTAGTAAAGGTAAGACACGAATACTCTCCGTCTCTCTGAAAAACAACTATATTGCTTTCTTTTCCCCCCTCACGATCACCTTTCTTTGCTATAAGCTCTTTAAGATTATATCCTTAGCCTAGAATAGGTTATTTATGCGCGTTACTTGTTGAAATGGTCGTCAAATCAAGTCAAGTAGGTTTCTCATGTTCGGGCAATCTTTATATTCCAAAGTCGTCATACATCTTTTTGTTATTGTCCTAAATAAAATATTTAATAATGTCAAACAACATTCATATCATGCTCACCATCTCGACGCCCCTAAATATGCTAAATAAAAGTCAGTCGATAGCTTGCTGATGGCGAATTTAAAGGGACACACGGCAATCTTGAAGTTAGTATTAATTATCAAAATTGGCACCTCGATTTTGTAATACAATATCATTTTGACTTTAAACCTGCATGCTTGCATATAATTAAATTAAATTTTGAGTTTTCAGTTTTCTTCGTTATTCTACTAAATGTAAAATATATAATGGTTTAATTTGATCAACAGTTAGTAATATGTAGAAAAAACAATCTGTATTGAACTATTCTAACAATTAATATTGCAAATATGCAGGTTATGCGGACGCCGCGAGCTTTAGACAAATCAAGATTGTCGTGTCCCTTTAACTCTATACGTTTTATTCGTGTACAATTTAATAATTTATTTTCAAATAAATATCTCAGTTCTATTTAACTTGTGTTACAGACGGAAATGGAAGTTTCGTATTTCCCCGAGGGTGGGTCCATCACCGATTACGTCTGCGAGATCTTTGGCACCAAAGTGGGCGTGTCTGTTACCAGGGCGATGAAATACCGAGGTGGTGCCTACACTGAGGAAGATGCGGAACATTTACTCACCAAGAAACTGAAAGGTATGGTCTGTTTTTCCCGATGGGAGTGGGTGCGGGGAAGAGTATTTTGACGATATTAATAAAGCGAGCGGCGGAAATACTAAACCAAAACATGTACAGCCTAAAACAAATAAATACAAAACATGACAATAAAAAAAAAATTATGGGCTTAATTCTAAAGACAAGCTAATCCAACCCACTATACTCCGTACCCACATATTTAATTTAATTAAAGGCACTAACCCGCCAAATAACTGCAAAATTACACAACAAAATCGTTTAACCAAACTATATCCAGGTGTTCAGGTCGTACAATAATGTATATGTGCCGATTAAAAGTATCGTTTTATAAATTGGTTCTTAAAATACCCGTGATTGAATATGCGTAAAATGAATTATGAGTTGGTAACTCTTAATTCAACTGGTTAAAGCCGTTTATATTGTGTCTATAGAGTTTGTAACATTGAGCTGTTTTTGGTGGGACAGCTACTTAAATTAGGGTACCGACCCCCTTTTCGTACGCCGGATTCCGACCCATATTAGCCAGTATTCCGTACGCCGGGTTGTGGAACGCCGTACGCCGACATCGCAGTTTTTCATACGCGTACGCCGTATTTTTTTCCATCCAAAAAATTATAAAAATGCTAATTTATGTCTCAGATTGCTGGAAATGCCATTTCAGAGCACCTAGGTTTCAAAATTTTCCGGGGAGGCATGCCCCCGGACCCCCCTAGGGCCCTCGGGCTCGGCCGCTGCGCGGCCTCGCATGGTTCAATTGTATTCCAGATGCCAAACCCTCTGTTAGGGAGTATTCCAGATGCCATGCCCCAAAAAAGCCAGTACTCCAGATGCCAGGTGGGGGTGGGGGCGGGGGGGGGGGGGGGGGGGGGGGGGTACCCACTTGTAGTAAGTAGTCATATTTTGGCAGAAAAAATAGGAACGCGTGTTCAGTCAGCCCGATTTTACCTTCGTTTTCGGATGTTTTCATTTCTCAATTTTTCAATAGTCTTCACTTGTTTCCCTTTCTTGCCTTAGATACCTCGCATTTACCATTCGGACGTATCATGTCATGTTGAGGCTAATTTTGTATTTCAACAATGAAACATTATACACATCTTCAGCACGATGCATTGAATATATCTGAAAAGGTCAATAACTCTCTAAATCATATTTTTTTAAATGATTTCCTTTTGGAAAACGGTTAACCTTGCCGTGTATTTATTAGTCATCAGTGCTTGAGGCTTTGGAACTTATAATAAAAAAACCTTATTTATTCACAAAATAAAAGTGAATACGTCGGCCGTATACGCCTTCCTACTCGGTGCTTTTATTTTAACTGTTTATTTTAATTTTGTTTAAACTTATAATGCCTCGGAATTCCATAACGAAAAACTCTGAGACATATATATACATGTATATTGATTTTAGATGTGCCCGAGTCGTAAAATTAAAAAAAATACTATTTATATATATTTGAACAGAATATCATGTATTTGACTACAACAAACATGGTTTGGTTTTGTCAATTTCAGGTGTCATACAATCAAGCAAGAACTCCTTGGAAAACTGGAACAAACAGGTTCTGCACATCTGGTCAGCTAACAATGACGTCACAAATACTCTGGTTAAGGTATACCAAAAGCTGTCGGCGGAAATTACTTCAAATACCGTTATATTTGTCACAACCACTACAAAAGCATCGAACTTCATTTACGACAATCAGTAAAATACAAGATCCGATTCACTAAAATCGTATCTTGCTAATTCTGGTTTTCTAGTAAAGAAACAGTCGACGTACCTATATATGGTTCACCAGATATCTAGCACAGCGCTCTCGCCGACGTGGAAAACATTGTGTATCTCGCAAAGGATGCTCACTGACGATAGATAATTAACGCATAGGCTAGCAGAAGAATGGAAGGGCATCCAAAATGAAAAGATGGACAGTATATTGGTTTTAACAAAAGTTCAACAACAGTCTTAACGATGACTGACAGTGAAATCATTTACATATCTGTTTATTATGAATCTCAAGATAGTGCATAAATGAACAAAAAACGAAATGTACATTTTTCAACAAACAGTCGAGGCTATAATACTACGAACATAACTGAACAAAAATTAAATGTACATTTACAACAACAAATACTCGAATCTATAATACATGTACTAATGTATACAATAAAACAAAAACAAAACACATTGCAATGTCTAGTTTCGTGTTGCACCAATCTTCCAATGATCCTGCCCCGTCAGTCCTTGAGTCCACTGGCCATGTATATCTTGTGTAACTCAAGGCCGCATTCCAGTCACTGCTAGATGTCATGTACTCCAAATGTCCCATTCCTGGTTCAAACTGTTCCGACTAGAATAACATCAAAATAATAAGCTCCACAAATAGGGCAACAAGATCAAAGTGACATTATTTTTCGATTTTAAAGATAGACACTATACAAACTTGGCATGCATGATGTTTGGGTCTAAGTTTGACCAACTGTCCATATGACGTTTGTACCAACTGTCCATATGACGTTTGTTATGTTATGGGTCGGCAATAAGAATCACAGTCAGTGCATTCTAAAAATAATAGATGTGCTAGTATTCAACTGTTATCAAATGGACAGCAGATGCTAGCTAGTATTCAACTGTTATCAAATGGACAGCAGATGCTAGCTGTCCCAGATAAGGGAGTTATCAAGCAAGTAGTCCAGCAACCCCCTTCGATAATCGGTTTCCAATTTATTTTTCAGGTCAACCTTCGGCAGGACCAAGTAGACTGGTACCCGGTACGCAGTATAGTCTACTGGTCTCCGAATTCACACTCATGGTTACAGGGTTACCAAGCAAGAAGCGGGACTTATCAGTCAGTGGAGTAATGACAGCCAGTACATATAATTCAAATTGTAATTAACAACCTTGACATCATTAAAAGACCTTAACATCATTAAATGACCTTAACATCATTAAAATGTCTAAACAAACCTGTTCAGTTTGCTCTTGATGGTAACCTCTACTGACCTGTACGGACAGACGACATATGCGATGGTTATGCGTTGTCCGTCATCGTCCTTCGATCGATCGTTTGTTTACCTGATAATGTCTGAGAGAAAAGTCGAAACTTGCTTTACAGAATAAGTTTTATTTTTCACCAGTTTGAATACCTAAACGATTGATCACGCTGATCAGGGAGTTGGAGTTGCAGAATAACAGCAGAGATCAAATAACAATCTAATAAGCAAAGGTCCACCGCCTGATAGGCACCGCCAATGTAAAAATCTGTTGATGTGTAGTAGAACATTACAGGTTCGACAACACTGTTAAGTCACCGCTGAACTGCATATATATGCGATAATGCCTTACAGTTCCCACGAACTTTTGAACCGTATCGACACGGATTGTTTTTATAGGAACATCGTGCTATACATGCTTTGTTTCAGTATTAAATGTTGACGAATATAATTATCTATAAAATAGTACCTAAAGTTCGAGTTCTTTTTAAACCTGACTTAAATAAATAAATAAATAAATAGATTTTCAATTTGTATTGACAGATCACGAAGCATTATACCCCAGATTAAGTCCTGATAAGAGTGTACGATAAGACGACAAAACGTTGACCTTATTTGTCCGTAATGTAGGGGCACTGTTTACTGCATTTGTAAGCAGATGTGTGTATTAATTGCTTAAGTTGGCTACAGTTGATATATGTGTTCAAATATAAGAATTTGGATCACTCCCCTAAACCAGGTAACAGTTTTGATATTTCATTTATTTGTAAGTTGGATACTTTCTCATTTGGTCGATCGCTTTATATATTGCTGTAGTATGTACGTATATATCCTTTAAACGGTTTGACTGCCAGCACATTTCTGCATTAAAGGTTCACAAGGTGCTCTTGAAGGAGTTATCGGTCATCAAAAGGTCGTGTCGACGTTAAAGGGACATGCGACACTCTTGATTTTGTTTAAAGGTTCGAATGAATGAATGGTGTTTTGCGGCACGTCGACACATAAATAGGTCATAATTATTGTGCGCAAAAACTGATGAAAGATAAGAAATGAAGTAGTAACTAAAAAGTAATGTAAATATATAAAGATAAAACTATTTACAAATAAGGGATGATATGGTAGTAATATAAACTATATATGTAAATCAAAAAATGCCCGTCAACGGGTATATAAATAAGTAAATATATATAAGAACATATTATAATGATTTATATAGTCTGATTTCTTTCAGGAAATCTAAAACAAGACTAAAATCTATAGTTTCAAATAACTCTTTCATAGTATTAACATTCCCGTTAGTTTTTCTACATATCCAGCACATTTGCAAATCATTATTAATAATTATGTAAATATTGTTTTTTAGTTAAAAGAGTCATTGTTTATTATTTTCATGGACATATATACATGTGTCCTTTGTATATATCACCAATAATCAAGGATTTGTACAATAAGAAGGATTAGAAAATAGGTCAAATTATATAGGGCGAAAAAGGAAGTCTCGCAAATTCTCGGACAGAAATCCCGAGATCGTGTCACGTGACAGTCATCGTCTTCAACCGCCATTTTGGAAAATATTGAATACAACGCTGGGTAGATTAATGTCCATAAACAGCAAGATAACGCTTTATATAAGCAATTATCGAGTAAGTATTAGTTTAATATGATGTATTTTAATGAGGAAGTGTTTATTTTCCAAATGTTTTTCGTTGGTAGTGTAATTTTATGTTGATATTCTCCCGATTCTCGGCAGTGTGATGTTGGCGGGTGGGGTAATCGTATTTTTAGGAATATTGATATAAAATATGTTTTCCATTGAAGGAAATACATTTTTGATTATAAATGTATTCGTTATACGACTTGGTTATTAAAATGTAATAAATAACATACTGATATCGATACCATTCCGTATTTTTTTCTGATTTAAATTTCACTTTGAGTTTAAAACCAAAAAAAATAAATAGGATGTTACCGCCTTTTTAGTAGGAAGGCACAAAATCATGTTCTATTTTTAAAAAATACACATATTTGTGTTCTTATATAATTTTAATATTGCATGGTAACCTTTATTTTGTACAAAGTATTTTTTTTATTTTTTTATCAGCTTTCAAATGGGCAGTATATTTCTTGTTGTTATAATTCACTTTGAAAATTTAGAAACATTAGTGTGTTACTGTCTATTTAATAGAAAGGCGTAAAATCATGTTATTTTCTAAAAAAATACACATATTTGTGTTCTTATATAGTTTTTATACTGCATGGTTAACTTGATTTCATACCAAGCATTATATAAAAAAAGAATTATAGATTTCAAATGGGCATATATTTCTTGTTATAATTCACTTTGAACTTTTTAAAGCAAAATTTAGAAACACTAGTGTGTTACTGCCTTTTTAATAGAAAGGCACACAATCATGTTATTTTCTAAAAAAATACACATATTTGTGTTCTTATATAATTTTTATACTGCGTGGTTAACTTTATTTTATACCAAGCATTATAAAAAAAAAGTATTTCAGCTTTCAAATGGGCATATATTTCTCGTTATAATTCACTTTGAACTTATAAAAAACTAAATTTAGAAACACTAGTGTGTTAGTGCCTTTTTAATAGAAAAGCATAAAATCATGTTAATCTTCTGAAAAATACACATATTTGTGTTCTTATATAATTTTTATACTGCATGGTAACCTTTATTTCATCATACAAAGCATTATATTTTTTTCTTCAGCTTTCAAATTGGCAGATTATTTCTTCTAAGAAATAATTTAAAAAATCAAAAAAATACCATGTGTTATCGCCTTTTTAATATAAAGGAACACAATTATGTTCTTTTTAAATATATATATAATTATATAATATATTTGTGTTCTTACATAGTTTTCATACTGCATGGTTGTCTTTTTATCAAGCAAAACATTATTTGTATATTCTTTTCACATTTCAATGGGACACAATATTTCTTTAAAAAAATAATTCTAAAATTACTACTACAATAAGTGGTACATGTTGAAAACTCACGACGGTGATACTAAATACAACGTAACACAGATTGCAAGCCACGGGTATATATACTTAACACAAATAAAATAGAAACAAATCGTGACCACATGGCTGCAAACCTTTAATATTAATTATAACATTAATATTCAGTTTTAAACGAATACTCTGCATTTAATCCCTTATAAAAGTAACACTTTATCTTAGTTTATTTTCAGCCGCTTCAAAAGGGGAAGGATACAGAGGAATTCAGGACCCACTCCATACTCTACTTTATACATTCCTATGCACGGGACTGCAAATTTGAACCATATATTGAAATGTTTGGATTTTTTTTTGCACTGTATGTGTCATTTCTTGTTTATGTTAATTTAATTAAAACTCTTTTATTACCGTATGTTTTGAACTCTTTATTACCGTATGTTTTGTTTACATAACTCAAATAAAAAGCTATGAATTTCTGAATTTTGTCTTCTTGTTATTGTTTAGCTTGTGGAGCATCTATTTGAATAATTGCTTCAGGTATGGCACTCTACATGTAGTATGGGACAATACCGGATTTTAATGATCTAGTGTTGTTACCAGCGAAATATAAGACTGCATATATATAGCATGGATCTCAATACCCGGTTTTATGACATGGTGTTGTTATTAGCAAAAGATAAGGCGGCAACTTGCTTAACTATCTGCATATTCGGCATGTGTTTTATTGCACTACCAAATCAATATAGCATGGGTCTCAATACCCAGTTTTATGACATTGTGTTTTGAGAAAAGATAAAGAACTCGCTCAAATAGGGTGCATATTCGGTATATATTTTATGACACTCACAGCAATAAGACACTAGTGCCATAGGGCGAGCATAAATATATACTTAACATCATAGCAATAAAACACGAGTAAGTACCGCATTTTATGACATGCGGTAAGACTCTCAGTGGAGCTAACAATTCAAACGTCCGGGGAATGGGATGAGGATTGGGAGCTTTTGATAAAGTACGCACGCACAAACAAATTAAAAAAAAATGTATGTATGATTCGTGGCATGCATAGCATGGACAATTTATGAGTCGGCTTATTACTCATATCTACACCATTGTCACACAGTTCATCAGAGACCTCATTTTCACTTGCAGTAAACTTGCCTAATAAAAGCTTCAAGATCTAGATCATCAAAATTAATAAAAATCTTCTTTTCCGTAAGACATGTTCATGTACGTAAAGATAATCAGAATGACATTACCAAATGGTAAATATGTACAAGAGATGCATGTTCACAGTTTTTTTTTTAAATAACGCATTGATTAAAATAACAGTTTAAGCAGCAAACTATAATTATGCATTCAAGTCTCGGGACATATCAAAAGAAGTGGCCGACGCGGCGCTTTAAACTCGAAGAAAATAAAGCACAATTTCGCTAATTAATTACCATACATTTGCACAAAAAAGAAGCATTTTTTTTATTCAATTGGTCTAATTGCAATACGGTTAAAATCGTTACAAAAGAAGAAAACAAATTTCAACCGACACCGCGTCACACAATGTTAGTTTTCCTAGCGAAAACAATACAATTAATATTAATGATTTACGCCTGGTAATCCAAACACTTTAAGAATTATAAAACAAAATGTCCGATAATTATTGGTATTTAAAGTATTGTATTATTACAGCAAGGAATAAGTAATAGATAGAGTATGGTTTCATTGAGTTGGTTCATTTAAACATTGAGATGGGCGTAGCCCATCGAGGTGTTTAAATTAACCAACGAGATGAAACCATACTTGGTTTGTTTTGTAGCATGTCCATTTCAGCTCTATTTCAGTTATTCTAACTGTTATTCTCACAGTTATTCTGACAGGTCTTATTTTCAATTAAACGATTTACACCTGTGTCTGAACAAAGAGAATTGTCTGTGACCATGCTACAATTACATATTTAGAGCATAGGATCGTCATCATTTTCGCGGTAATCAGAGTATCACCGTGTGTTTATACATTTTATTAACACCATTTTCGAACTAGTCTCCGTGTTCGTGACACAACCCTGAGCCATAATTCCCGATTGCTTTATGCAATTAGGGATTTTTCTATTGACTATGTAATTAACAAGCCGCCAGTTAAAAAGAAGCTATATATTTCTCACGTAATATATGAGATAAACACAGCAGTAGCACCGAACTGGTTTTGTGTCGAAACGTACAGGTAAGATCGCCGCGTTAAAGCATTGATTAAAATAACAGTTTAAGTAGCAAACTATAAATATGCATTCATTCTTCATGGTCTTTTAACAAGTCGCGGGACATATCAAAAGGATCGGCCGACGCCGCGCTTTAAACTCGAAGAAAATAAAGGATAATTTCGCTAATTAATTACCATACATTTGCACAAACAAGATGCTTTTTTTAATTCAATTGGTCTAATTGCAATACAGTTAAAATCGTTACAAAAGAAGAAAACAAAATCAACCGACACCGCGTTACACAATGTTAGTTTTCCTATTGAAAATAATACAATTAATATTATTGATTTACGCCTTGTAACCC
This sequence comes from Cyrtodaria siliqua, assembly GCA_037043455.1. Taxonomy (NCBI): domain Eukaryota; kingdom Metazoa; phylum Mollusca; class Bivalvia; order Adapedonta; family Hiatellidae; genus Cyrtodaria; species Cyrtodaria siliqua. The sequence continues at coordinate 27,656 of JAWPHD010017334.1, read as the reverse complement.
AAACACTTTAAGAATTATAAAACAAAATGTCCGATAATTATTGGTATTTAAAATATTTTATTATTACAGCAAGGAATAATTACTTATTTAGAGCATAGGATTCGTCATCATTTTCGCGGTAATCGGAGTATCAACGTGTATTTATACATTTTATAAACACCATTTTCGAACTAGTCTCCGTGTTCGTGACACAACCCTGAGCCATAATTCCCGAGTGCTTTATGCAATTAGGGTTTCTATTGACTATGTAATCAAGGATTTAACAAGCCGCCAGTTAAAAAGAAGCTGTATATTTCTCACGTAACATATGAGATAAACACAGCAGTAGCACCGAACTGGTTTTGTGTCGAAATGTACAGGTAAGCTCGCCGCGTTATCGTTATCGATCGGACCCGTCTTATCGGAAAGACCCGCCTTATCGATAGACGCTGAAATCTCGTACTTTCTACGCGAGAGTCTACGAGATTTCATCATATTTTCTAATCCTTCTTATTGTACAAATCCTTGCAATAATATAGCCAAAGTTAAGACAAAATGAAGGAGAAAAATGAAACTTCAAATTTTATTTCATTATATGCAAGCCGGCCAGGTTCAAGGGAAAGGTCGTAACTAATACTGCACTTTTCATACTGTCTTAGAAGCCGGATGTAAACCATAGGTTGCTTAGGTCCATTTTGATATTCCCAGTCTTTTTTTTTTGACTTCCGGTTCCTTATTGTTTTTTTTGTCTGAACTTATGAGGATGGTTTTCCCAGTGTTTGTTTAGCCCATTTTTAAAGGAATTAATGGTGGGTGCCTCAATCACTCTGTCTGGGAGTTTGTTCCAAGATTTAACGACTCTTTAGGCAAATGAATTTTTCCTAATATCAATTTTTGCTCTTTTTTAAAATAGTTTCTTGGAGTTTCCCCTTGTACCAAGATCAGTGAATAGTGGGAATTGTACTTGTACTTTATGGTAATAAAATATGTTTAAATCAGGTTAAAGGTTAGAATGAATGAATAAATAAATCGATATCTTATCTAATGCATGCCGGATAAATACGTCAATATTTCTATGTGTCCTTTTAAATCTGCTTGTATATAATTACTGGAAAAAAATGGAGTTTCCCATACTGTTTCGCTAATCTACCTTAGCGAGATGCTTTAAATATATAACTGATGCAATATAATCAATTATTGTATACTTTCATATTGTCCCGTTTAGTTTGCATTGAGCTAATTGCACGGGAACTTTTGCTCGTGCTTGCTAAGAGCCGCGAAATAGAAATAAGGAACTACTTTCAAATAAAAATAACGGAATCCTTCCTATAGTGTCAACAAAAAAATACGAGTTTTTTTTCAACCTTTTATGGCAAAAATTGATAAAATAATTCAAATGGCCTACTGTTTTTAACGTTATCGAATGGTAAACAAACTTCAGAAAATCGCTTGATGTTTTTAATGACGTCAACCGACGTCGACGTCGTTTTCGCGCAAAATAATCATCCACACAAAATGAAACTGAATGGCAAGATAGGAATTCCATCAAAAGCTATAAAAATAACACAAATACAAAGAAAAGTAATAGTCATACAATTAACATTGATCAAAAACAATATGAAAGTATACAATAAAAGGGTTATTGAATTTGTATGGCTAAATATTACTTGGAACTCGTTGTTTTGGCGCAGGACGACTCGCAAGCTCGTCGTTCTTTGCCAAAACAGCTCGTTGCAAGTAATATTTAGCAATACAAATGCAATAACCTATACTATTTATTTCTGATCTACTAGAAATATGCACGATTGAACTAGATCTATTCTAGTCAAATAATTCAATATGATTTGCAAATATGCAATTTATGTAGAAAATCTAAAATTTCACCGCGAGTTTTAAAAAAGTCAGGATTAACTTGTTCCCCTTTTAAACTAAAGAAATCTGAAAGTTTTTTGTTTCGTTTTATTTTCCCAGGGTTTTTATAAATAAATACCCTGTTTGATAGTCAATTTAGTCAAATGTTCAAGGATAAATACCTTCATCTTCACATAGATCTACATACGTGTATATATATCCATGATCATCATAACTTTTCAGATTTTTAGTTAACCTGAGGGCAGAGATTTAAGAAGTTCTTAGAATAGATTTCTGCTGCGGGGCAGGGTGCTTATAAGGAACCTGTGCGGGATAACTTTTTTAACACACTCGCAGGGCCTTTTGCATCTTCAATGAAATCCGAGATATTGCGAAGGTACAGTAAATGGGAAGTCACTCTTACCAGGTTGAATGTCAAGGATTCTCAGGAAGAAAACTTTATTTTTCTGTACAGTTTGAAGTATAGTTTGACCACGTTCGTTTTCGTCTCAGAAGTGTTCAAGAAAGGCTATTTAGCAAATAAATAGGCAATACCTGTCGTTGCATTGGGTCATATATTGATAAACTACACTGGTCGGCATAAATAGAAATAGTATTACACATTTCGGATAATCACAGTTTTCGGATGGCAAACATAAGCAAACAAACCGGGTATTTTATGTGTGTTTTTTGTGTATTTATCGCATTTAAATCTACCTAGCATAATAAAATTTACCAAAAGGCATGTCTGACAATATTTTTGCAATGGTTGCAGCATAAGTGTTGGCATGTATCACTAATGCAATTTACTATAGAAATTGCATTTTTGTGTGTGAATGCAATGATACATGTATATGTGTGCATGTATGCACAACAGTATAATCCTTGGTCATGGTGTATGTTATTTATGGTGTTCATATTGTTCTGGTAGCCATCCTAAAATAAAATCATACATTTCTACTATACACACTTTTGGATTTGTTTCTCGTCTGGTGTTGTGCTGCTGTACATTAGTGAACTGTTAGCATTTCGAATGGAAAACCTGGTTTTCGTGGAATTTCCATGTTTTTTGTTTTAAAATACTGGGAATATGACTGAATTATTATATAGCCATAAAAACAGCACCCAAAAAAAACACTGATGCCGAGGTTTCAGAAAAGAGCTTTCAGGGACTCTTGAGTTTAACCTGGAACGAAAATTGATTGCAAGTAATAATAGACATGTTGAAATAGTGTTTGCAGTAGTTTTTAATTGGGTTAAGAATTTGGCTTTAACAGAAAAATGCTTTTTAAACTTTAAATTTTGAAAAAATAAAATCTGGATAATCATGTTCATTTTTGTACAGGGGTAAACTTATTTCTTGCACTTTAATCGTACCTGTCGCTGATTGCAAGTAATAACAGACATATTGAAATAGTGTTTGCCGTAGTTTTTAAGTGGATTGTAATTTGGTTTCAACAAAAAAACTTTGTTTAACTTGGCCATTTTGTTTAAAAAATAAAAATCTCCTTGATGATCATGTTCATTTGTGTACAAGGGTGAAATTTTTTCCCCCACTTTCATCATACTTGTCAATGATTGCAAGTAATAAAAGACATATTGAAATATAGTGTTTGCCGTAGTTTTTAAGTGAGTTGTTAATTTGGTTTCAACAAAAAACAACATTTTTTTTAACTTGGTCATTTAAAAAATAAAAAATAAATCCGGGACAATCGTGTTTATTTTTTTTACAGGGTTAAACTTTTTTTTTCTCACTTTAATAGTACATGTCGATGATTGCAAGTAATAAAAAATATTGAAATAGTGTTTGCAGTAGTTTTTAAGTGGGTTGTGACTTTTATGGTAAGAAAAAGGTAGTTTGATTTTTTATCGAAAAAATGGCGATCTATACATCTTAATCTTTTTAATTTGTTATGTACATGTAGGATCCCCAGGACTCGATCTCGCACCATGGGTACATGGTACACTATCATATCATGTGTCCATGTGAGCTTATGGGATGGCGAGTTGTCCGTCGTCTGCCATCCGTTGTCCGTCGTTAACTTTTGTCTCATTAAGACGATAGGGCCTTCATTTTTCATCTGATCTTGATAGATTGTTAATATCAATGAAAGCTCGGATAAGTTCGCTAACAGCAGAGTTATGGCCCTTGATTTAGTTAAAAATGCTATATTTTGCCTCGTTAAGACAATAGGGCCTTCATTTATTTTTTCATCTGATCTATAACAAACTTTACCAGATTTTATGACTTTTTTTTTTATATTATTATTTTATTTTTTTTATTTTTTTATTTTTTTATTTATTTTTATATATTTTTTTTATTTTTTTCCTTTTTATTTTTTTATTATTATGTTTTTTTTAGCTCTATTGGCCAAGTTTAAAAACCAGCCAGATCGGACAAGTTACAGCGGAGTTATGGCTCTTGATTTAGTGAAAAATGCTATATTTGGCCTCGTTAAGAAGATAGGGTCTTCATTTTTCATCCGACCTTTACCAGATTGTTAATATCAATGAAAACTCGGGCAAGTTCGAAAACCAGCCAGATCGGACCAGTAACAGCGGAGTTATGGCCCATGATTTCGTTAAAAATGCTATATTTTTCCTCAATACGATAAGGCCTTCATTTTTCATCTGATCTTTACCAAACTTTACCAGACTGTTAATATCAATAAAAGCTCGGGCGGAGTTATGGTCCTCGATTTAGTTAAAAATGCTATATTTTGCCTCGTTAAGACGATAGGGCCTTCATTTTATCTCACCAAACTTTAATAGGTTTGGTTAATATCAATGAAAGCTTGGACAAGTGCGAAAAACAGCCATATCGGACCAGTAACAGCGGAGTTATGGCCCTTGATTTAGTTAAAAATGCTATATTTTGCCTCGTTAAGACGCTAGGGCCTTCATTTTTCATGCGATCGTTACTAAACTTTACCAGATTGCTAAAGTCGATGAAAGCTCAGAAAAGTTCGAAAACCAGCCAGATTGGACAGGTAACAGCCGAGTTATGGCCCTTGATTTAGTTAAAAATGCTATATTTTGCCAGATTGTTAATATCAGTGAAAGCTTGGACAAGTTTGAAACCAGATCGGACCAGTAACAACGGAGTTATGTCCCTTGATTTTGCTAAAAATGCTATTTTTTGCCTCATTAATATGGTAGGGCCTTCATTTTTCATCTGATCTTTACCAGACTTTACCAGATTCTTTAGTTATGACCCTTGATTTAGTTAAAAATGCTGTATTTTGCCCAAAACTGTCAAAAAAACGTAAATTGCAGTCACTCGCTTCATTGATGTTATAAGAGCCATGTTTGCAAGTAGAGCGTCCACAGGCCCTCTTGGGCCTCTTGTTTCACTTGCAGTTAACTCGCCTAACAACAGATCAAGATTTAAATCATCAACATGAACAAATAGCCTTTTCGACATTCCTTTCAATGTGAACAAGCAACTTTGAAATGAGAGCACTTTACAATCATTCAGACGATTTTAATAGAGAATTTTAAGTTTGACTAGGTAATTGCATTTCGAGTCTGTCAACAAGCTTAGGTAATTAAAAGTTTGTAAATTAGCCGACTTCAAAACCGCGAAGAAACAAATAGTAATAATGCGTTGTTCTAATTATCATTTACACGTTTGTCGGTTTTAGTTTTATTTATAATTAATTGTGTGTTTGTTAAGTTCTCGTTTTGACAAGAGAATACATTAAACACGAGATTTTTTATTTCACACAATGCAAACGAATTAGATCAATGTAACTAAAAATTTTTTTAATTTTAATCAACTCGAGATGTTATCAGTTGTTAAAAAATAAATATATTTGCGTTATATTTTGTTTGCCGATTCGAGATTTTCCTTGTTTGAAAAAGCATCAACACCATCACGTTGAAGATTATTCATTTGACAATCATTTAAATATTATTAAATTAAAATTTGTTTATACAGCGACAAAAAGCATAAAATAGCACAGTGATTGTGAAATTGCTTTGGGAAAACAAAAACAGCGTAGGAAACATTTTCCAACTCGCGATCTCTCCTGTTTAATTAATCTTTATTCAAAATAAAATAGCATCACTAGGGAGATGATTTGTTTGGCTTTCTCATCATATAAATCATTTATGTAATTATTTAATAACATGGCCGAAGAAAGACGCACAGTTATTTGCGTAAACTCGTTAAGAAACCAAAAAATGTGTTTTATTTTGTTTCTATCTCGAGATATCTAACCGTTATTTGGAATAAAATTACATCATTAGAAAGGTTATTTATTTGGCTTTCTGGTGATATAAAATATATAATAATCCAGTAAAAGATGTTAAAGATGGATATATAATGTCTGTTTGCAATGTAAATGCAGGTATTTCGCTGCCCGTCACTATAAGCCTAGTAAAAATCGATAACTGTCGTGTATATTCAGTAGCCTTACCTGAACGACAAGTTATTTCAGAACATAACAGGGTTAGTACTGTGGTGTCATATCCCAGTCATATAGAGCCCTGGTTTAAATGGAACAGGAAGTTAACCGGAACCGGATGTCTTTGACTTTCAAGAATGGATTTTCACACACAAGGAATCACAGTTGACAGTTCACAACATGTTTTACCTTTCTCGTCAGAAATACTCTTCCTGAACTTCTAATCCAATTTCAGTGATACTTGGTAGGAAATACCATTATGAAGTCCAGCTGCGCATATCGACACGCTATTCTCTGGTCCATTTACTTGGCCTTATTTAAAGTGATAGGATTCAGGCAGCATTCGTGCTCATAAACACAATTCTCCATCCCTGTTATTTGTACCATCCATGATATTCGATTTATTAATTAATAATTTCCATTCTTATAAATTACAGAGTTGCAAAGCTTCTGCACCGATCAGAGTCATATGAGACCGTGATCAAGAAAGCGAAGATGACGTCGAAGAAATCCCACCCGCTGGAGGATCTTTTACAGATCTCACAAGATATAGGTCATGACCTTGAGACTGTGGAGTTTGCTCGTCATATGGACTCGATTGATCCACTGCGAGACCTTCGAAATGACTTCCATTATCCAAAGATGAAGACACTAGGGTCAGGTAAGTCCCTACGTCTGTTCATGCATATCATTGCATAATTAATATGTACATTAGGCCATAGTACATGTACATGTATGATTGAGAAAATGACGAACGTAGGTAATAGTACAATTATTATTATTATTTACTTTTTGGGGTCTTTACCAACATCAGCAGACTTTGAATAAGCAAAAGTCAAATTAATGATAAAACTTGAGTACATATCACTTATATCAACATCACTGGATTTTTTTAAATGCCAACAAATATTTAGGGTTGCACAGAAAAAATAGGGACAGTTAAGAAACTGGAACCTTGCATATGTTTTATTATGTCTTACACATTTTTTTTCAATAGAAAATTATTTAAAGATTGTTTGTTTCAATATTTAGGTGTGTGTGCCACCATACCAGCATTACGTGGTTCGAGTATTAACTTTCATACCTCAGCCAACCCCTTCTCTAAGAAGCGAAGACGGGGTTGGCTGGGGTATGAAATAAAACCTTAATTTCAGCTTAAAAATATTGATATTGTAAAATTAAAACATTTAATAGGTAATTTTAAACAGGTTATCACATTTTTTCAGAAAAAAATGTTTTTAAACGTTTTTTATTGTCGAAATAATATCTGTTATAAAATCCTGCTAATATAAGCTTTCCCATCACTTAATGGAATTAAGGCGGGACCTGGTAATGAGGGCATGAAGTAGCGTCACCATAGTATGACACAGGTGCCATCACGAGATACAGTTGCTGACTACCTGTATCCATTGTAAACAAGTACAATTTGATCGCAGAAAATTAAATTAAATCAACTTCCAAAACCCTGCAAGTGAGACATTTACATACTGTAGTCTAACAAGGAGTAGCTGCTATGGCTGACGACACTATTAAAACTTTCTGGTGTAAAGATAGGGAGAAAGAAGAAAGGAGAAAGAGATTAAACTCTCTGAAATTGCTTTACATTATATAATATTTAGTGTAAGAAAAACTGCAAAAAAAAGGTATTTTATGGCAAAACGTCACAAATTATTTTTAAAACATAAAATGATGTATTACTTTGTTTGAGGGCTGGCGTGGCGCAGTCGGTAGCATGGCGGATTTGTAACCGGAGGCCCCGGATTCAATCCTCCGTGGTGCCACTGAGTTCCGTCGGTGTGTTCTTGGGCAAGACACTTTCCCTTAGCCTCGTCCGTCGGATGGGGACGTAAACCGGGCGTTCCCGTGTATCGGTCTATCCTCCGAGCACGTTAAAGAACCATAGGAATCTATTCGATAATAAGAGTAGGCATGGTTCCCGGATTCCTATGTATCGTTCCCTTCTCTCTGGAGCGGCTCTAAATAACCTATACAGTGTTGATGAGCCGTTAAACAACATCCAATTTATTAGTTAATTAATTACTTTGTTTGTCAGTGGACCAGAGCCTTGTTGATCCAGAGGAAGATTGTGTTTACTTCTGTGGCAACTCACTTGGAATATGTCCGAAGAAAACGAGGGAATATGTTGATGTGGAGATAGACAAGTGGGAGAAAACGTAAGTTGGGATTACATTCTGAACATTCCTGTTACAGGTGAACAATTATGATCAACGTTGGTACATTCTGAACATTCCTGTTACAGGTAGAACAATTATGATCAACCTTGGTACATTCTGAACATTCCTGTTACAGGTAGAACAATTATGATCAACCTTGGTACATTCTGAACATTCCTGTTACAGGTAGAACAATTATGATCAACCTTGGAACATTCTGAACATTCCTGTTACAGGTAGAACAATTATGATCAACCTTGGTACATTCGGTCATCATTACTATCCATTCAAACCAAGTGTACAATTATAATTTATTTCAAAGAAAACCAAATTTCAGAGACTAGTTTATTCAGAATTATGTTTTATAAATGGAACATGATATGAAGTGAAAAAGACTGGATCAAATCTGGACCAAATTTGGATCAACAATCAAAATACTTTAAAGTATTTCCCACCTGAATGTATGAGACTTAAGCAAAGGTCTCCACATACTATCAAATGCATCATATACCACACGCGTGGTGGGACTATAACACTTATAATTACACGCACAGTTCTGCCCAGATGCGTGGATCCTTAGTGTAATGGTTAGCGTGATAGCTTAGTGGTCCATGGGTCATGAAATACCAATCCCAGCCTGGAACAAATCTCTTTATATTTAGTTATAGAGGATCTTACAGGAGTACCTGTTTAATATTGAATTTAACGTTTAACGTTTTCTGGAAGTATCAAGCGTCCTCTTATGAAACTTCATGGGATGAATGTACATTGCCCTTGGTGAGAGGAGGAGCCCTGTTTGTTTTTGGGTCGTAGGTTATCAAGAGTGATCTTGATAACCTACGACCCCAAAACAAACACGGCTCCTCTATTTTTTTTTATTTTTTTTTCAGAGCACTTCTTCCTACTTTTCATTTTTTTTTTCTGCAGGGCATTGGAAGGCCACACAAATGGTGATCTACCCTGGGCCTGGTGTGACGAGGGCCTGGATGATGACATGGGGACACTTGTTGGTGAGATTGTTATTTTACATGGCCGTAGGTCAAATATTAGGATTTATCAAGACATTTCAAATAACCATAATTAACTAAGTAACTACCATTAACTCATTGATTTTAAATAGTTACCTGTAGCATTGTGAAATAATTAGCTTCAGCATGCAGTCTTTTTTTACATTTGTTGCACTCTGCAGCTGTTATATTTAAAGAAATCACGAAAATTCACAACAAGTTAAGGCACATGCTGTTTACAATATTTCCTAATAAGAAAACATAGAAAAAGATCATTGTATTAATACACTAGTTGGTAGTTGAGGCAGGGCACGGCCCCCGAATTCCTGTGTTGGGGAGGCTCTAAATACCCTCAAATGATGTGTTGATGAGCCCATTAACAACAATTCAAAATAACTCCTTTATTCTCTCTTTGGCATTGAGCCCTGTTTTAAGGATTTCTTTGACAGACATCATCACATGTACATGTAGTTTGCATCTGTAAATCAAAATTGCTTTGTTTTTTAGGAGCCAAAAAAGGTGAAGTTTCCATAATGAACGGTTTGACTGTCAATCTACATCTATTGCTGGTATGGCTTTAATTTTGCTTTGGATTGGGTTTGAACATTGTATCTGAATTTCAGGCACATGTCTTCAACATACCTTATTGTTTTTGCTAACAGTTAACACCACCTTCTGTGCAGATATGCGCTGATGTAAAACTTATAATTTACAGTTTCCTGCTGTAAAAAGTTTCTGTTCTATCAGGGTAAAATTTGACCTCATATCTTGTCACTTTTCTGCCACACTTTATAAGGAACTTTAGAATTGATAAAGTGTAAATGGTAGATACAACACATGGAACCTTAATAGTTTACATAATAAATTATTCCAACTGCTTTATTTTTTATGCCCCCACCATATATGTTGTTGCATTTGTACGTCTGTACGACGTCTGTGTGACATATGCAAGCTTTGGTAGAAAGGATCAGTATGAAGTCTAGCTGCTTAAATCATTGCAATGTTCCTGTCTATCGACCTTTGGCAGAGTTACGGCTTTATTTCCGCTGATAGCTTACAGCGGGGGCATTTGTGTCCACAGACACATACCTGGTTGTACATGTGGCTTTTCTTTAATTTTAGGTATGCCACTTTTATAACATATTCCAGTATGAAAACTGCATAGGAAAATGTATAAATGTCTTTCTTTTAAAACTTGATAAGAGAAAAAATGTAAGTCTTCTGTTATTTATTACAGATATCGTTTTACAGACCTACCCCAACAAGGTACAAAGTTTTTCTGGAAGGCCATGCGTTCCCCTCTGATCACGTAAGTGGCTTATGTTCAGCTGTATGTCAATTTGTTTAGCCAGGTACAGATTCAAGAGGGTGGAGTAAGAAATAGGTTACAAGTTTTAATCTAAAAATTGGTGTGTGCTCGCCTTAATTCACAGAAAATGCTTTGCAACCCCATTATATTACTTGAAAAAAAAAGTTGAATAGAAAACTGAACCCTACTTTATTTTCAGAAGAAAACAATTGAATTTTTTAACATGTTACCTTAGGTTATTTAGCCACCTTCGAGAGAGGGAAAGGATACATAGGAGTCTGGGAATCATGCCCTTCTCTTACTATAGAAAAGATTCCAGTGGTTCTTTAACGAGCTCGGAAGATAAACTCCAATACAACTCCCATCTAACGGACGAGGCTATGGAAAGTGACTTAAGAACACAAGAAATGGCACTGTCTCCTGATTCTCCTGATTCTGAGTGCACCATGTTATCCACCTGGCCATAATTCTTCCCACAAAAAGGATATAATCAGAATCAGACAAGTCGGAAATCAGTATACAAATAATACTGTTTTTGTCAACAACTTTAGGGAAAATCTTGTGCAGTAGTGCATCAGAAAATAGTATCTTTTGCATTTAGTTCAATTCTTAAATCGCAACTTAAACTTTATGACCACAACTTTACATTCTCATCCAAAGTAGGTCAAAATTACTGATCTTGACCACTGATGGCTCAACATGCTGGCTTCGACCATCTTGTTTGGGAAGTTTAACCTGTACACTCCTACATTGTTGTTTAAAGAAGCTATCCCGCCAACAACAGCCAAATTTTACAAGATATGTACACCGTTTCTATATAACTTAACTATTTTCAGAATCCAAACTATATAGACACATATAAACGGCTTTAACCAGACAGGCCAAACCCCAAAATTGGAGAGTTAACAACTCGTTATTCATTTTAGGCATATTCAGTCACGGGTATCTTAATAACTTAAATATCTTAAAGTTTCATTTCATCATATGGATGAATCTTCCTCAAATCGAAATCGACTGAAAAAAACAATAATTTCACGAAATGTAACTCTTGGTGATAGGTTAGTACTGATTTATCTCCCACAGATATCGATAAAGCCGCCTCGGGCGTTATGTAATTTAGCGTGTCGGCAGTCTCACTTGCACACTTTATGGGGGCCATGAAACATTGGGAATCATTATGTATCTACAGTGACCATATGGAGTGAAACTATAAATGCACTTTAGTAAATTTAAGCAAAACACATTTTTAAAAAATCAGTTTAATGAAATACGTTATTATAAACAAGCTTTTAATAAGCTGTAACTGAGAATAGTTTTTTTAAGTGTAATTTTATTGAAATGGCATTATAATAGTGAGAAATTCTATAAAAAGCTGTTTAAAAGTAAAAAATACCATCATTTTTGATATAGCCAAAGTTTCGTTCTGACTCCTGTTTTGCCTAAAATGGAAATACCATCATTGGACAGAGAAATACATGTGTTATGGATTTTTGCATGAATTAAACATTTATGCATACAACTCTTCATGATATATTATTCTCCGCGTCATCTGCTTAATGTGATTATCGCTAACAACAACAACAACAACAACAATTAATAATTTAAAAAAAAATTCGCTATCTTTGCTTGTAAAACAGACCATCTATAACTAGTGTCATTAAAAAAAACTATATCAAAATAAAGATTAGTGTTTCACCTATTTAGAACCGTTTGCACCTAAGGCTTCAGTTTCGTCATTATGCGATATATTTACAATTAAAAAACACATGTTAAACATATTTTAAGAATTTTATATAGAACATATAAGGACACTAGATGGTGTATTTAAACTCGAAAACAGACCAAGATCCTTTTAACATAAAAATATGAAACTTATATCAAAATAAAGATAATAAATTGTATTTTAAGAAACCGTTTGCACCTTAGCGATCATATTTATAGAACTTCTAATATTAAACAATAATGAAATTTCCCCCTGTACGCTCCATGTAAAAATCTGGCGACTCATCGATAACCCATTTGAGGAAGATTCTTCCATATGTTTAATTGGCACATATACATTATTATATGACCCGAATAGAGTTTTGATAAACGGTTTTGTAGTGTAACTACTTTAAACTTAATTTTTTTCCAGTATGCAGTTGAGAGCCAAATCCGACTGAAAGGTTATGACCCTAAGACAGCCATGATTTTATTGGAACCAAGGGAGGTTAGTATATACAGCATGCAGATATGGATTAATATGGATTAATGCAGATAAACCAAACGGTTTTCTTTATAAGTCTGGAAATTATGTGAGATTACCTAAGGGCATAGATTTGTATCATCTCGGTATTTTTTTATAATCATTTTATAAAAAGTTTATGCTTAAAAACTATACAGCAAAATAAAAATATAATATCTTATATATTGCAGGGAGAACAAACGCTGAGGAAGGAAGATATTCTGCAGATTATCGAGGAACAGGGTGACTCCATAGCGCTGATTTGCTTCAGCGGGGTACAGTACTACACAGGCCAGAAGTTTGACATGGAGACCATTACACGAGAAGGACAGAAAAAAGTCAGTTTTCATTTATTTGTATAGAATCTAAACATTTGAAAGATAAATTAATCTTACTCAAATAAAAAATCCTATATCATGGGCGTAGGAACGTTTCAATTATTGGGGGAGGAGGGGCTAATCTTTTTGAAAAATATATTTGACAATCAAAAAAGTATGTTTCAATTATTGGGGCGGGACCAAACTTTTTCACAATTTGTTTGACAAGCAAAAAAAACAACATTATCCACACTCAATTAACACCAAAACACAACATTATATAGGGAAAATAGTACTTTTTGAGTGCTGACCATTTTTTTTCTTCAAATTATTGGGGGGTCCAAAGCATACTCTGGCCCCCCCCACTCTGAACAAGCTCCTACGCCTATGTATATATGTTTTATTATTTTAAGTCCCTATCCCGCAGTCAACTAGCAAATTTAACAACAGATGTACACCGTTTCTAAACCTACTGACGACGAGGTATATATTTTGGGAATGTAAGCTCTGTACGGTAGACACAATATAAACACCTTTAACCAACCAGGCCAAAACCCAAAACTGAAGAGTCAAATTAAGAGTTACCAACTCAATTTATTTTACGCATATTCAGTCGGGTATTTTAAGAACCCATGAAATAAACCTATACTTTCAATCGGCACATATACATTTTTATATGATCTGAACACCTGGATAGAGTTTTGATAAACATTTTTGTTAGTGTAATTTTGCCATTATTTGGCAGGTTAGTTTCTTTAAGTTGAAATTACATAGATGCTATTAATGCGAAAGTCAGTCTGATAACAAGGTTTCACTATTTCTGAAAGCAATCTTCCTTCTTGGCCTGCTGATGGCATTGCTGAGGCTGTAGGTTCTTTTATAGCCCCAGGTAAATTCCTCAATAATTTTTAATAATATGAAATCTCTCACTCTTTCAATGTTATATAATAGAACAGAATACCATTTTATAAATATACTAATGGAAAAAAGACGCAACCCGGGATTTCCGCTATACGAATGCACACTTAACACCGCGTAATATTCCAGAGAAATCCCAAGATAATTTGTAAAAAAATTGTTGCAGCTAGTTAGAGAAAGGACAAAACTGTGTTGTTGTAGATTTTTTTAATCACAGTACAATTTGTAACACAATATTCATAAATGTTGAAATTCTGCTTTGAAAATTTGCGCCAAATCGGTGCTGTATTTGATGTAAAAAGATTGCAAAATATTACATCCTGAGTTTGCTCACCTGCTTGATCCAGACATGTATTCTATCAATTATGAAACTTTGAAGGGATAACATTTGGTGTGTCATGTGTTGTTTTAGTCTTTTCCCCGAAAGGGAAGGTCTAATGTAGCCATGTACCATTCCACTAATGGCAGCATATTACACTTACAATATATTGTGGAAATTTCCAAGTTGTTTTTCTTTTTTCCTCTTAGTATATAACAAAACGTATTTATAGAAAACTTGTTTTTGACAATTGAAATACTTCTGCAGGGTTGTGTAGTGGGCTGGGATTTAGCGCATGCTGCGGGAAATGTTGAAATCAAGTTGCACGACTGGGGCGTCGACTTTGCGTGCTGGTGCACATATAAGGTAACAGAAATTTCACAGAGGTCATTTAAATTGAGGATCTGCCGAGTATCCTACCTTTTCATCCAACGAGTTTAAGTCAATAATACACAGTCACGAATTTAAGATTCTGTTTATCACATAACACACCTATGACGTGATAGTTTCACTTTAATGTTGTCAATTTACCTTGCATACGGTGGCAATTTGTAAAAGAAATGTTTGACGTTGTGTTGTTGTTGTCATGACGTCAGCTACGTTACGCGGCTGTAATTTGCATTTTATAAAGTAAGATTTTAAATAAGGATACATATTTAAGGTGTCTGAACATATTATATGATTTACCATGCAGACAAGTGGGATTAAATGTTTTACTGTAAACAAACACATTGAAGCATTTGCATCTGTAATACACTGGTGTATTATGAGAAACAAGTCATGGCTTTATTATTCTCCCAGAAGCATGTGATAGAAATGATTAATCATTATACATGTAAATGAGGGGTGAAGTTTCTACACCCAATGCTGTGGAGGTACCAATGCTGCCATAGTTTTTGTTTTCTCATCACACTATAAGAAGTAATAGAATATGGTGGGCGCCCACTTAGAAATGTGGCTTATTTCCTCCCTCATCAAGACCCGGTATTACGCTCTCAACAGATAGTTTTCTGTTCCTATTGGAAGGGGCTGCTGTGGTCCAGTGGATTAGCAAGTTTGAATCAGAATCCATTTTTCACAGGTTCAAACCATGTGTCAGTGTGGGTACGTAAACCAGGTGGTCCTGTGTATCAGAACCTATCCTTCAAGAATGTTAAAAAAACATATAGGAATTTATTCGATAGTAAGAGAAGGGCAGTTCCCAGAATTCTGTGTATACTTCCCCTCTCTCTGGGATGGCTCTAAATAACCGAAACAGTGTGTTCATGATCTGTAAAAAAACAAATTAACTTTTTCTATTCAAACATATTTTGCTTTTTAAATGTTTTTGGTATATTTAATGTAGTTAACTTAAAACTTTTATATATTTATGTTATTTTATATATTACAGTATATAAACTGTGGGGCGGGCTGTCTGGCATGTCTTTATATCAATGAAAAACACTTTAACAACGATTACCCGCGCCTACATGGATGGTGGGGTCATGACCTGGCTACAAGGTTTGAAATGACCAACGGTAAGTTACACTTCATGTATCGGTGGGGTGGGGGGGAGGGGAGAGGTGGGGGGTAAATGCGAAGCTATTGTTCCTACATAAGTAATGATGTATTTATAGTAGCGTTGAACCCCGGCATCATTTGACATATTTCCATAACTTTTGAGCATAGTTAAAATCAGTGGTTTTTTTTGCATGAAAATTATTACACGCTGCATTATGTATTCGATTAATCTCGTTAAATCAAGTCCTAATTATGCAATGATACTCTCCACTTCCTAGAAGTAGAGTATCATAGAGTAATAAAGGGTCCGACTCAGATTTAATGAGATTGATATATGTTAAATTGTAAACAACAATACAATGTTTTGAGTGGTTCCAATCGTCTTGTTAAATGACGCCGGCAAGATATTATCCCGTAACTTCAATTGAACGCACGAATTGTATATAACCATAAACAATCACTGATTTAAGACACATGGCAATCTTACAGCTGTACCTGCGTGCACAAGGATACTAACTTCTTTAAAAGCACAGTGGATACTGGGTTACTTGGGTGTGTCCTTAGGCAAGACACGTCCCTAGCCTTGTCCGTCTGATGTGGGCGTTAAAGAGCATGTTCAAGAAACAATAAGAATCTGTTCGAAAGGATTGTAGGGATTGCTTTGTCACTGCAGTTATTCGTTCAAAAGCATGAAGTAGCTACAGCATAATGTCAATTCACGATTATTTCTATTTGTTTATGGAGTAAAAAAAGAATTTTCCATGGCGTGACAAGTAAAAAATTATTGTCTTGAAAACGTTACTCTTAAATACCTGTGTTTGTAAGAATATTACCTTTTTAATAAACCAATTTCAAAGTTGGGTGAAAGTTACAGACATGTACAGAATGACAGTAACCGCCATAATGCATGCACGTCACCCAGCAATTGGACAGATACCCTCATTCAGTACTTATAGTGTGTATAAAGTATATCAGTTTTTAATCTAAATTTTGTTGATAGTTGTTTTGAGTGTCTATTATTTTATGTCCGTAGATAACACTTTAGAAACTTGCAGATCAATATATATAATATTAATGGTCTGCTGTGTTTCAGAATTTCAGCCGTACCCCGGTGCACTAGGATACCGACTAAGCAACACACCAGGGTTACTATGTCCACCAATAAAAGCTAGTTTAGAGGTAGGTTCTGTAGCATTCAGCTCCCATTAATTATGTCTCCCACACTTTGTGGAGGGGAGACTTATGTCTCCCCCATTGGGAGACATATCTCCCCATTTTGTGGAGGGGATACATTTTTGTGCTGTCTGTCTGTTGTCTGTATGTCACAAACTTTGTCCGGACTATTTCTCTTGAACCCCTGGATTTCAGCAAAACTTGGCAGGGATGATCAGTACCAAGCCTAGTTGGGCATATTGTTGTCATGTTCCGGTTGAATGTTTATTGGCAGAGTTATGGCCCTTTAAAGGTTTTAACACACAAACTTTGGCCAGACTAATTCTCCTGAACCCCTGGCCAAATTTTAACAAAAATTGGTAGGGATGATCAGTATCAAGCCTAGTTATCTAGACGCATGTCATCGTTGTGTTCCAGTCAAACGCTTTTTTGCAGATTTATGATTCTTTCCCCAGTGGGGGAGACATCTGTATTTACTAAAAAACAACCTCTAGTTTAAGGCCTGAATATTCACTTTCAGTGTTTGAATGTTTAATTTCATTTAAGGAGTGAATGTAGCCATTACTTTATGTAAGGAGTGAATGTAGCCATTAATTTCATGTAAGGAGTGAATGTAGCCATTAATTTCATGTAAGGAGTGAGTGTACCCATTAATTTCATGTAAGGAGTAAATGTACCCGTTAATATCATGTAAGGAGTGAGTGTACCCATTAATTTCATGTAAGGAGTGAGTGTACCCATTAATTTCATGTAAGGAGTGGTGTACCCATTAATTTCATGTAATGAGTGAATGTACCCATTAATTTCATGTCAGGAGTGAATGTACCCATTAATTTCCCATTGCTTTTAAGCTAGAATATTCAGCTTAGAATATTTCGGTGTTTGAACGTAAACCTTCAGTTAAAGAAATCAATGTTCCCATTTATTTTCCTTTAATTATTTATTAACATTCTATGACTCAGTGAATGTTTTCTTTCAGTTGAGGAATGTATGTTGCCATTAATGTTCCATTGTTTTAGGCTTGAATACTCTGACACATTAATTTTTAGGCTTGAATATTCACATTCAATGTTTGAATGTTAACTTTCATTTAAAGGAATGGATGGAATAAAATATTAAATAAAAAAATATACAAATTTTGAAACTGTTGGGATCAAAGCAGGATTTTAAAACCTTTTTTCTAACCTTGCAAGTGCAAGGTCTCCAATTTGATAAAGATAACTTGTATAGATTCCGTGTAAAATAGCTTTACGTGGTCTCATTTCTTTCAATGTTTTTGTGTGCAAAACTTGTTTTATGCCCCTGCCATAGATGGTTGGGGTTTGGGATAAACATATAGTGTAGCTCTTGTCCATTTCGTATGCATGTAACACTTTCTTGTTCAAACTCCTCCTCCTGGACATCTGATTACAGATTCTGCGATACTTGGTAGAAAGTGATAATATTAAGTCTAGTTGTGCATATTTTCGGGCTGTTTCGATCAATTGACTTTTGTTATGGTCTAGCTGATAGCTTACAGCTGGGGGCATTTGTGTTCAGAGATACAATTCTAGTGTTTTACAAAATGTTTAGTTTACCAATACATCCTGGACATCTGATTACAGATTTTTGCGATACTTGGTAGAAAGTGATTAAGTCTATTTGACTTTTGTCGGAGTTATGGTCTAGCTGATAGCTTAAAGCTAGGGGCATTTGTGTTCAGAGATACAATTCTAGTGTTTTACAAAATGTTTAGTATACCAATACATGTATTACTGTATTCATATAAATGCAATATTTTGTAGATATTCAAGAAGACGTCAATGTCTGAGCTCGCAAAAAAGTGTCGTCTGCTGACTGGTTACCTGGAAGCGAGAATAATACGAAAATATGGTTATCCAGACACCACTAATTCCAATACAGACAGTTGTGTTAATGGTTCAAATGGGGATCACAAAAATGAAGAAAATGGTGATACAGAAACATTGACTCCCGTCCATGTAGCAATTTTCACCCCACATGATCTGGATGAGAGAGGCGCTCAACTTTCGCTGTCGTTTTCAGTCAATATTACGCAGGTGTTTAAAGAGTTGATGAAGCGTGGAGTTGTAGTAAGTATAAAAGGGAAAGTGAGTAAATTTGGTGTTTCTGACACGAGGCCGCGTCCACATTTGTCTTTGTTCAGTATCCACAACCACATAAACGCGTCTTAGACAAGAATAGTATAATAATACATTGTAAGTAGGTTGGAAAAGTCTGACTATATTGTCTGACTATCTTTTTGATTTAGGTAGAGGGATTTTTGTTCTGTCATAGGTTGTAGAGTTCATTTATAATTTTTAGCTCTACTGGCCAAGGGCCAGCAGAGCTTATTATGGGATGGTGTGTTGTCCGTCGTCCGTCGTCCGTCGTCCGTCGTCCGTCCGTTAACTTTTCTTCAAACAACTTCTCCTCAGAAACCGCTTGGCTAATTTTGACCAAACTTCACATGGATGATCCTTAGATGAATGCTTTTTAGATTTGTTAAAATTAGGTCAGCACTACATCCAAGATGGCTGCCATTACCATATATGGTCGAAACCTTAAAAAATCTTCTTCTCCAGAACCGCTGGACAGATTTCAACAGTTTTTCTTTTAAAATGATCGCCAACGCCTAGACTATCAAGTTTGTGCAAATAAAGTCCCCAGGGTCAAAAATGGCCGTGCCCCAGGGGTCCAAAGTTTGTATATTGAGGTTTTGCATATAGACATATAGGAAAAAAGTTTAAAAAATCTTCTTCTCTGAAACCACAAGGCACAATGCTCTCATGTATTACATGTAGCATCAGCTTATGGTCCTCTACTAAGTTTGTTCAAATGGTGACCCTGGGGACAAATTTGTCCCCGCCCCCGGGGGTCACAGTTTTACATAGACTTATATAGGATTTTTTTTTTAAAAATCTTCTTCTCGGAAACTACAACAGCCAGAGGTTTGATATTTTGCATTTACTATCAGCTTATGGTCCTTTACCAAGTTTGTTCAAATGGTGACCCTCGGGTCACATTTGGCCCCGCCCCAAGGGTCACAATTTTTACATAGAAATGTATAGGGAAAAATTAAAAAATCTTCTTCTCTGAGACTGCAAGAGCCAGAGGTTTAATGTTTTGCATTTGCTAATAGCTTGTGGTCCTCTACCAAGTTTGTTCAAATGGTGACCCAGGGGTCACATTTGGCCCCACCCCTGGGGTCACAGTTTTACATAGGCTTGTATAGGGAAAAACTGAAAAAAATCTTCTTCTCTGGAACCACATGGCACAGAGCTCTGATGTATTACATGTAACATCAGCTTATGGTCCTCTACTAAGTTTGTTCAGATGGTGACCCTCGGGTCAAATTTGTCCCCGCCCCGAGGGCCACAGTTTTACATAGACTTATATAGGATTTATTTTTAAAAATCTTCTTCTCGGAAACTACAAGAGCCAGAGGTTTGATATTTTACATTTATTATAAGCTTATGGTCCTTTACCAAGTTTGTTCAAATGGTGACCCTCGGGTCACATATGGCCCCGCCCCAAGGGTCACATGTTTTACATAGACATGTATAGGGAAAAACTTAAAAAATCTTCTTCTATGAAACAAGAGCCAGAGGTTTAATATTTTGCATTTGCTATAAGCTTGTTACCCTCTACCAAGTGTGTTCAAATGGTGACCCAGGGGTCAAATTTGGCCCCACCCCGGGGGTCACAGTTTTACATAGGCTTGTATAGGGAAAAACTGAAAAAAATCTTCTTCTCTGGAACCACATGGCACAGAGCTCTGATGTATTACATGTAACATCAGCTTATGGTCCTCTACTAAGTTTGTTCAAATGGTGACCCTGGGGTCAAATTTGTCCCCGCCCCGAGGGTCACAGTTTTACATAGACTTATATAGGATTTTTTTTTTAAAAATCTTCTTCTCTGAAACTACAAGAGCCAGAGGTTTGATATTTTACATTTATTATAAGCTTATGGTCCTTTACCAAGTTTGTTCAAATGGTGACCCTCGGGTCACATATGGCCCCGCCCCAAGGGTCACATGTTTTACATAGACATGTATAGGGAAAAACTTAAAAAATCTTCTTCTATGAAACTGCAAGAGCCAGAGGTTTAATATTTTGCATTTGCTATAAGCTTGTGGTCCTCTACCAAGTGTGTTCAAATGGTGACCCAGGGGTCAAATTTGTCCCCACCCCGGGGGTCACAGTTTTACATAGGCTTGTATAGGGAAAAACTGAAAAATATCTTCTTCTCTGGAACCACATGGCAAAGAGCTCTCATGTATTACATGTAGCATCAGCTTATGGTCCTCTACTAAGTTTGTTCAAATGGTGACCCTGGGGTCAAATTTGTCCCCGCCCCGAGAGTCACAGTTTTACATAGACTTATATAGGATTTCTTTTTTAAAAATCTTCTTCTCGGAAACTACAAGAGCCAGAGGTTTGATATTTTACATTTATTATAAGCTTATGGTCCTTTACCAAGTTTGTTCAAATGGTGACACTGGGGTCACATTTGGTCCCGCCCCAAGGGTCACATGTTTTACATAGACATGTACAGGGAAAAACTTAAAAAATCTTCTTCTCTGAAACTGCAAGAGCCAGAGGTTTAATATTTTGCTGTTGCTATAAGCTTATGGTCCTTTACCAATTTTGATCAAATGGTGACCCTGGGGTCACATCTGGCCCCTCCCGGGGGTCACAGTTGTACATAAATGCTTGTTTTAAATTTTTAAATTTCTTTATTTTTTTAGCTCACCTGAGCCGAAGGCTCAAAGGTGAGCTATTGGGATCACTCTTCGTCCGTCGTCCGTCGTCCGTCATCCGTCGTCCGTCGTCGTCGTTAACTTTTGCTTCAAACAACTTCTCCTCAGAAACCGTGTGGCCAATTTTGACCAAACTTCATGTGGATGATCCTTAGATGAATGGTTTTTAGATTTGTTAAAATTACGTCAGTGCGACATCCAAGATGGCCGCCATTACCATATATGGTTGAAACCTTAAAAAATCTTCTTCTCAAGAACCGCTGGACAGATTTCAACAGTTTTTCTTTTAAACTGATCGCCAACGTCTAGACTATCAAGTTTGTTCAAATGAAGTCCCTGGGTTAAAAAATGGCCATGCCCCATGGGTCCAAAGTTTGTATATTGAGATTTTGCAGTTTTTTCATATAGACATATAGGAAAAAACTTTTAAAAATCTTCTTCTCTGAAACCACAAGGCACAGAGGTCTTTTGTATTACATGTAGCATCAGCTCATGGTCCTCTACTAAGTTTGTTAAAATGGTGACCCTGGGGTCAAGTTTGTCCCCTCCCCGTGTGTCACAATTTTACATAGACTTATATAGGATTTTTTTTTTTTAAATCTTCTTCTCGGAAACTGCAAGAGCCAGAGGTTAGATATTTTGCATTTACTATAAGCTTATGGTCCTTTACCAAGTTTGTTCAAATGGTGACCCTGGGGTCACATTTGGCCCCGCCCCGAGGGTCACGTTTTACATAGACATGTATGGGAAAAACTTAAAAAATCTTCTTCTCTGAAACTGCAAGAGCCAGAGGTTTAATATTTTGCATTTGCTATAAGCTTATGGTCCTCTACCAAGTTTGTTCAAATGGTGACCCAGTGGTCACATTTGGCCCCGCCCCGGGGGTCACAGTTTTACATAGGCTTGTATAGGGAAAAACTGAAAAAAATCTTCAACTCTGGAACCACATGGCACGGAGCTCTCTTGTATTACATGTAGCATCAGCTTATGGTCCTCTACTTAGTTTGTTAAAATGGTGACCCTGGGGTCAAATTTGTCCCCGCCCCGGGGGTCACAGTTTTACATAGACTTATATAGGATTTTTTTTTTAAAAAATCTTCTTCTAGGAAACTGCAAGAGCCAGAGGTTTGATATTTTGCATTTACTATAAGCTTATGGTCCTTTACCAAATTTGTTCAAATGGTGACCCTGGGGTCACATTTGACCCCGCCCCAAGGGACACATGTTTTACATAGACATGTATAGGGAAAAATTAAAAAATCTTCTTCTCTGAAACTGCAACAGCCAGAGCTTTAATATTTTGCATTTGCTATAAGCTTATGGTTCTCTACCAAGTTTGTTCAAATAGTGACCCAGGGGTCACATTTGGCCCCGCCTGGGGGTCACAGTTTTTCATAGGCTTGAATAGGGAAAAACTGAAAAAAATCTTTTTCTCTTGAACTGCAAGAGCCAGAGGTTTAATAT
This sequence comes from Cyrtodaria siliqua, assembly GCA_037043455.1. Classification (NCBI taxonomy): domain Eukaryota; kingdom Metazoa; phylum Mollusca; class Bivalvia; order Adapedonta; family Hiatellidae; genus Cyrtodaria; species Cyrtodaria siliqua. The sequence goes on along the minus strand of JAWPHD010017334.1, from coordinate 4,250 downwards.
TTTGCATTTACTATTAGATTATGGTCCTCTACCAAGTTTGTTCAAATGGTGACCTTGGGGTAAAATTTGACCCCACTCCCCCACCCCACATATTAAAGTCTTCTTCTCTGGGTAAAATTTGACACCACTCCCCAACCCCACATATTAAAGTCTTCTTCTCTGGAACTACAAGAGCCAGAGGTTTAATATTTCGCATTTACTATACTCTTATGGTCCTTTACCAAGTTTGTTCAAATGGTGACCCTGGGTTCACATTTGGCCCAGCCCCAGGGGTCACGTTTTACATAGACTTGTATAGGAAAAAAATTAAAAAATCTTCTTCTCTAAAGCCACAAAGCACACAGCTCTCATATATTACATGTAGCCCTGTGGTCACATTTGGCTCTGCCCAATGTGTTACTCTCCAGCACCTTCATTTTGTATTTGATCTTTACCAAACTTTGTCAGTGTCTTAAACTGTCTATATCAATGTTGTTATACACAACAGAGCCCACATTTCTTGAACAATCTTAACCAAACTTGCACAGATTATATATGACCATAAGATTTCGAAGAAGTTCGATAATGTGCCAGTACTCAGGTATCGCTTTAGGGCCATCTTGGCCCTCTTGTATTGGTTCAAATTAACTCAGGTGAGCGATATAGGGCCATCATGGCCCTCTTGTTTATTTGATTGATTTATTTCATTATATTTTATTGAATTATTTTTTTTAAATTTTTTTTAAATTTCTTTTTTAAATTTTTTAATTTTTTTTTAATTTTTTAATTTTTAATTTTTTTTTTATTTTTTTTTATTATCTCTACTGGCCAACTTGGAAAACCAGCCAGATCGGACCAGTAATGGCGGAGTTATGGCTCCTGATTTAGTTAAAAATGCTATATTTTGCCTCTTTAAGCTGATAGTCACTCGCTTCATTGATGTCATAAGAGCCATATTAGCCAGTAGAGCGTCCACAGGCCCTCTTGGGCCTCTTGTTTGAGCATAATTTAGGATTGATCAAATACCATTTTCATTACTGCTTTGAGACAACACACCACTATTATGAATAGTATTCATAATTTGATGAATATATTGGCTCTTTTTAGGGCTTATTGTATACAGTTTTATTAACTACTAAATATTTGCCGTGGTTTGCAGGAAACTGCACACATCATATGGTAAAAACAAGGCCATTATGGAGAGAAACTCGGCCAATATGACAAAATTCAGCCAATATGAAATTCAAGCAATCTGATTGAATAAGCCAACACGGCCAATATGACCAAGGCTTTGTTTTCTTTAAGGACGCCATTTTGAAGAAAAAAACACAGTGTCGCGGCTATGTTCGCCTATGTAATGTAGACAATCAAAATAATTAAGGTTTGATTTATTTGTAAATTCGGTTACATCGACTTCACTGAAATATAGCTATTATCACGTTCGTGTGTGATTTTCCCACGCGCCAGCTATTGGTAACAGGGGAAGATTTATTTGAATCCGATACTTGTTATTAAATGTTATATTGAACGGAAACCTCTTGTTTTTTCTTAACTGATATAAGTAATTAATTAATAAAAATGTCATTAATTAAGTGTTTTCATATTGGCCCAGTTATTGGTCCTTGGACTGTCATATTAATAATAATTATTAATAACATCATAGTATTGAAATTTTATAAATGCCTTTTTTGAGTCAAAATCTTGGCATGGCCAGCTGGATGTAGAGGAGATTACTAACTTGCTTCGACCATAATCAACCTGCTTGTATGGTATACCATTTATTTGGTCCTGTCATAAACAGGGAAATACATGATGATGCATCTTTAAACAACTCTTCTTTAGTGCCCACCATGATTTTTTATGCTATTATTAGCTCTACTGATCAGAGATCAGCAGAGCTTATGCCGTGGTGCGGCGTCCGTCGTCCGTCCGTCTGTCCGTCCGTCCGTCTGTCCGTCTGTCTGTCCGTAAACTTTTATTTGTAGCGACTTCACAGCTGAAACTACTGGATGGATATTCATGAAACTTTACAGAAATGTTGCCCATAAAGTCTAGTTGATCCTAGCAAAAATTCATGTTGATGTGAAATCCAAGATGGCCGCCAAAGCTAAAAATAGAGTTTTAAAATACAAGTTTGTAGCGACTTCTTCTTGAAAACTATAAGTGATATTGATATGGGACTTTTTCTAAAATGATCAGCATGACATGATGTTGATCCTAGTCAAAAATCGTTTTGATTCAACGTTAAACATGGCTGCCAGCGGCCATCTTTGTTTACATAGAGTTATATAGTAAAAACTTGTAGCGACTACTTCTCTGAAACTACTTGGCAGATTGTCATGAAACTTTACAGGAATGTTGCTCTTGATGTCTAATTGATCCTAGAAAAATTTCAGGTCGGCCAGAAATTCAAGATGGCCGTCACAGCTAAAAATAGATTTTTAAAAAATAAGTTTGTAGCGACTACTTCTTGAAAACTATAAGTGATATTGATATGGAACTTTTTCTAAAATGATCAGCATGACATGATGTAGATCCTTGTGGAAAATTATTTTGATTCGACGTTAAACATGGCTGCCAGTGGCCATCTTTGGTTACATAGAGTTATATAGTAAAAACTTGTAGCGACTACTCCTCTGAAACTACTTGACGGATGTTCATGAAACTTCACAGGAATGTTGCTCTTGATGACTAGTTGATCCTAGAAAAATTTCAGGTCGGCCGGAAATTCAAGATGGCCGCCACAGCTAAAAATAGATTTAAAATAAATAAGTTTGTAGCGACTACTTCTTCAAAACAATAAGAGATATTGATATGGGACTTTTTCTAAAATGATCAGTATGACATGATGTTGGTCCTTGTCGAAAATCGTTTCGATTTGACCTTAAACATGGCTGCTTTGTTTACAAAGAGTTATATAATGAAAACTTGTAGCGACTACTTCTTTGAAACTACCTGACGGATTTTCATGAAACTTCACAGGAATGTTGCTCTTAATGTCTTATTGATCTTAGCAAAATTTCAGGTCGGCCGGAAATTCAAGATGGCCGCCACGGTTAAAAATAGATTTTCAAAAAACAAGTCTGTAGCGACTACTTCCTGAAATCAAAATCAATCAGTAGAGCTTCAAGGTCATTGACCTCTTGTATTATTTTGTGCAGCAGGGGATGGCCATTCAGGAACCCTGCCTCGGCCCCACTTAAAATGGGAATACTAAATAAGCTCACCTTAAACGAACTAACCCGCCAAATAACGGCAAAATTACACTATGAAACTGTCTATCAGAACTCTATCCAGGTGTTCAGGTATATAATTTATATATGCCAATTAAAAGTATATTTTTTTTCACGGGTTCTTAAATACCTGTGATTGGCTATGCGTGAAATCGATCACGAGTTGGTAACTCTTAATTCGAAGCTCCAGTTTTGGGGTTTGCCTAGCTGGCTAAAGCCATTTATATTGTGTCTATGAGTTTGGATTCTCAATATATGTAAGTTATATATATAACTCTTCGTCAGTAGGTTTAAAAACCGTGTACATCTGTTGTAAGTTTTACTGTTAATGGCGGGATAGCGATTTTAAGGTAGCAGAAAATGAATTTAAAGCAAAAAATAATGCAGTCAAAATGATAAAACAAAAATCTATTTTGATGTCAATAATCGTAGTTTTCTTTTATATTGTTTACATACATAAGGCCGTTCATCACAGTATAGCTGAAAAAATAATAAAGAGAAACATACCAGTAAATATAGTCACATCAAATTTAAAACATATTCTATGTGATTTGTTAATAACAACTATGTATGATTGAGCCTATCAAACCATAATTAATGATCAATTTATTTTTGTTCCAATTAGAGTTTTCTTGCTTTACAGTGTGACGAAAGGAAGCCCAAGGTTATACGTGTCGCCCCGGTCCCCCTGTACTGCTCGTTCGAGGACGTACATCGGTTCATGAAGTACCTGGATGAGGCGCTACATGCTGCACATTACTCATAATTGTCGTGGGACAGACACGGTCCACATAGCGTGGATTTTTAGAAAGAGAACATGGTTTAGGGTGGTTGCATTAAAAGAGTACATAATTATATATATATATATTGAAAATAAAATATTCGGAAAATGTTTTACATGTTTGTATAAAATTAAAGAGGTTATATCAGTAATTGTGCGAGGGTTTAGGGGCCCAACTTAAAATTGACAAGGCCCGTTTGGTTCCGGGGCAAAGAATAGGGCCACTGCAGATTCCGTTGGAGGGGTAGGCAGAGGGG
>JAWPHD010017333.1:0-45099 GCA_037043455.1 Cyrtodaria siliqua | reverse complement strand
AAAATAATTTGTGTCTTTTTAATGGTGACAAATCACATACTTATTTACATCCAGCTACAGGCTCTCATTCATCCATTGATTTAACAATATGCGATCCAACGCTCTTAATGAATTTTTCGTGGAGTGTTGGTGACGACCCATGTGGAAGTGACCACTTCCCCCTTATTTCTTGAAAATATCGGCCCTCCACTTCTCGAAAAAACGCAACGAATGAAACTTCGCAAAGCTTGTTGGGATACGTTTCAATCTCTTTGTGAGGAACAATTAAAGCCTTCCGTTTTCGAGGAATTCGAAGACGCAACTGCTCTTTTTACCAAAAGCCTTCTTGATATAGCTGATCAAACTATTCCAAAAACCTCGGCAAATCCAAAACGCCCACATAAACCATGGTACGACGATGACTGCAAAAAGACAGTCAACGATCGTAAAGCTGCATTGAATGCTTTTAACTTGCGGCCAACTCAAAATAATTTAGATACTTTAAGAGTTTTTCGTGCGAAAGCCCGTCGTACTATTAAGAATAGCAAGAGGAAATCCTGGAGATCTTTTGTCTCTAGGATGAACTCTCGCCCATCTCTTAAGAAGACGTGGAACATGGTCCGGAAAATAAACGGTAAAGGTAATTCTAGTTGTGTAAATCATCTTCAAACGGATAATGAAGATATTACATCTGTCAAAGATGTTACAAACACTTTGGCAGAAACTTTTTCTAAAAACTCTTCTTCTGAAAATGTCAACCAAATTTTCTAAAACAAAACGAACAGAAGAAGCTGAATTTCAAGTCGAAATATTTGGAGAAATACAATAAACTGTTCACTCTCAAAGGACTTCGAGAATCCCTTAAAAGGCTCATGATACATCAGCTGGTCCTGATGATATCCATTATCAATTATTAAAACATATACCTGAAACCTTTCTCTCTACACTTCTTGATATATTTAATAAGGTTTGGGTGACCGGATACTTCCCCGATTCTTGGCGGGAAGCAATCGTTATTGCAGTCCCCAAACCGGGAAAGGATCATACGGACCCAATAAATTATCGTCCTATTGCTTTCACGAGTTGTATATGTAAAACCATGGAACGAATGATTAATGAGAGACTTGTTTGGTACCTGGAATCCAACAAGATGTAACAAAGTATCAACGTGGTTTTCGTCGCCAACGAGGCACAACAGACAATCTCATTCGATTTGAATCATTTATTAGGGAAGTTTTCGTAAAGAAAGAACATCTAGTCGCTGTATTTGTTTACTTGAAGAAAGCTTATGATACTGCATGGAAGTACGGTATCATGAATGAACTTTATGACCTTGGTCTTAGAGGCCGATTACCAATTTTTATAGAGAATTTCTTAGATGAAAGACAGTTTCTTGTCCGAATGGGTTCAACCCTCTCTGACATCATGAACGTGAGACGTGTGTGCCACAGGGCAGCATAATCTCTGTCACCCTTTTTAATATAAAAATTAACAGTAAAGTTAAATGCATCAATCCTGGTGTGGATCTTTATGACCTTGGTCTTAGAGGCCGATTACCAATTTTTATAGAGAATTTCTTAGATGATAGACAGTTTCTTGTCCGAATGGGTTCAACCCTCTCTGACATTCATGAACGTGAGACGTGTGTGCCACAGGGCAGCATAATCTCTGTCACCCTTTTTAATATAAAAATTAACAGTAAAGTTAAATGCATCAATCCTGGTGTGGATTGCTCTCTATATGTTGACGACTTTGTTATATGTTATCGTGCAAACAACATGAACACTATTGAGAGACAACTTCAACAATGTCTGAATAAACTTCAGACCTGGTCGGATGAAAATGGTTTTAAAATTTCTAAATCTTAAACTAATTGTATGCACTTTTGTCAACTACGTAAACATCATGAAGACCCTCATCTAACACTGGATGGGTCACCAATACCAGTAGTGGATGAAACAAAATTCGTTGGTCATTTTTTCGACCGTAAATTAACATTGATACCACACCTTAAATACTTGAAGGCCAAGTGCCTTAAAGCTCTTAATTTACTTAAAGTTGTTGCAAACACTAATTGGGGAGCAGATCGTAAAGTACTTTTACAACTTTATAGATCTCTTATCAGATCCAAGCTGGACTACGGCTCAATAGTATATGGATCGACTCGCAAGTCATACTTGCAGATGCTCGATCCTATACATAATCAAGGATTACGACTCGCCTTAGGTGCCTTTCGTACATCACCAGCCGAAAGTCTATATGTTGAAGCTAATGAACCATCACTGTCTTAAAGACGGGACAAATTAGCCCTTCAATATGCCATTAAATTAAAGTCTAACCCTTCATACCCAACTTTCGATAATGTTTTTAATCCTAGTTATGAACCTCTTTTTGATCGAAGTCCATTTGTCCATTTTGTTTTCGTATTAAACCAAAATTAAGAGACACTGAAATCCACCTAAATTTGATTGCCAAGTACAAAGTACCACAAATTCCACCGTGGACTTTGGAAACACCAACAATTATTTTTGATCTTTTTAATAGTAACAAATCCAGTACAGACCCTACTGTCTATCAAAGCAAATATATTGAAATTAAATCGAAATACAATAACTTTCAACATATATACACAGATGGTTCTAAAGATGGAGATAAGGTAGCTGCAGCAGCTGTTGTTCACAAACACAGCATAAAGAGCCGCCTGCCTGACAAGGCCTCTATCTTTTCAACTGAACTTAAGGCAATTGAACTTGCCTTCATTATATTCAGAAATCTGATGATGACCATTTTGTGATATTTTCTGATTCCCTTTCATCTCTTCAAGCACTGGGTAATATGAAACATGATAACCCAGTTGTGCTTCAACTTTTAGAAAAGTACAATTCACTTATAGTTGATAATGTTGTTATTGTCTGCTGGCTTCCAAGCCATGTAGGAATACGTGGAAATGATAGAGCTGACAGTGCTGCTAAAGCAGCATTAGGTTTACATATATCTCTTGGCAAGCCGCTTGGGATTTGTCAGTTAACAATTAACTCCATTCAATTAAACCGTTACTCGGAGAATGGCGTTCTTCTAGTAGACCCATTCGTCGATAGAAAGTTGTCCTAGCCCGCTGCAGGCATACACGTAATACTCATTCATATTTACTATATATAACGTGAGCAATTACCAGAATGTATACCCTGTTTTGCACCGTTAACGGTCAAACACATCTTGTTGGAATGGTAGACTTTGATCCTATGCGTCAGAGGTACTACAATGTTAATACTATAAAATAATTATTTGAAACTATAGATTTTAGTCTTGTTTTAGATTTCCTAAAAGAAATCAGACTATATAAATCAGTATAATATGTTATTACATATATATTTACTTATTTATATACCCGTTGACGGTCATTTCTTGATTTACATATTCAGTTTATATTACTACCATATCATCCCTTATTTGTAAATAGTTTTATCTTTATATATTTACATTAATTTTTAATTACTTCTTCATTTCTTCATCTTTCATCGATTTTTGCGCACAATATGACCTATTTATGTGTCGACGTGCCGTAAAACAATATTCATTCATTATTATGTGTGATTCAAAGTAAGTATCAGAGTTATCTCCCATTTATATAAAACAATATTTTTCACATTAAAAATAAGAATATTATCAAGAACAGGGTTAAACGTTATTGAATAACTATTCTGGGTTTCGAGTGATAAAAAAGGCAAAAACAATTACATTAACATTGTCATTATAATGAAATTACGAACCAGTTTTAAATTTTAAAATTATCTCCCTTTATATTAAATTAAGATCGAAATTATAATTTCTGTAAAGCAGGTTAATTAAAACATGTTGCTACTTTTTTTCGCAGAAATCGTTTAAAAATAATGTCCTGCATATACTTGTTAATTATATTAATTATATTGTTAATGGCGGCTGAAACACATAGCCTTGAATCTGCTCAATGGGATTTACCATGTTATGTATGTGCTAAACTTATTTCTTTCAGTATAGTATGATCTAAAAATAAACTGAAACGGTCAATGATTTCGGACAAATAGTTCATTACTTACACGAAAATATATATAGAAAAGTATAGGTTTATTATGTCGGACATCGTAATGAGAGGTTTACACAGTATGTGACGTCATTGAGCTTTAGCCAGATATATCCCTATTCTTCTGGATGGAATACATATTTCTTTAAATAAAATACTTCATGTACTTATTCTGCAGAAATGTCAGGTCTTAAAGTAAATTTTGTCAAAACTCATGTTTATTGGATAGGAAAAAAAGATTTAGTGCAAAAACAATTAAACCACTATGAAAACTTATCATGGGAAAGATGAATTTCTGATTTCAGTAATTTCTAAGTAGACTCAAACAAAATTATTGATTTAAATTAGCGTTCGTTTAGTGCAGTGTGGCGGCTCTAAAAAGTCTCCCCGTGCTACGAATCAGTAGTGTTATTTTTACTGGTCCTTTGGGACCAACGAGCCCAATATAGGTGGTTTTGAAGTAGAATACCGCTTATGCCGGTGCTAGGGGGCGTGAGAGGTGTTGCTTCTTTCATTACTTCTCATGAACAGACTCAATAAAACCGAGTCTGCTGCTTTATTCTCTTAATTGTGTTAATGCTCCCAAAGGATCACCTTTATCAGTATTCATAAAATATTAAAATACCTAGCATCTCTTTGAAAAATAACTGTCAATACAATTTTATCATTTTGCAATGCACTCCATGTTTAGTGGTTGACCCATTTACAATTCGCCACTCTGTTTTCTTTCATTTAGGGATTACCGGGCAGATTGTGGACGCTATGATGACGTCTGCCTAAATCTTCAAACGACGGTAGCGTTTGATATTTGTCTTAAATCCTTTATTATCGTACCCTTAATAGTTCGTTCTCTTGTTGCTCTGGCTTCTGGCTCTGGCTTCTACCAAGGCATTGAATACTTACATTGTGGATTTCTATGCATTTTATATACATGATCAGCTATGTGTTATACTTATAATGCCTGTTAATGCTGCATTCTTTGTTAGATACTATAACATGGCGGGGATTGCATTATTTACACTGTCCCGTTTAATTGGGATGACAATAGGGTAAGAGTGAGGTTTGGTGCACCCTAGAACCTGGTTTAAACACCCAACGGCCTTTTTGCACTGACCTTTTCAGGGCGTTAGACCTATTGTCAACCGGTTTGTGTATGTGATGTAACATGCCTTACTTCTTTTAACATCTAAGTGTTGTTTGTGTTATTGCGTGTTTTTGGTTGTCTGTATCTGTGAAAGCAAGGTGTTTCCCTCTGTTAATAAATGCAGTGCTAAGAGGTGGAGTTGTTGCAATTATTTATCTTGCAAGTCCACATTAAATCAGCTGTTAATGGTAGAATGTTTAATGTATGTCTAGCTTCAAATGTTAACTGACGTACATCTCACATCATTTATGTTTTGACTTGAAATGCACCACGTTGCGGTATACAATATGTTGAACAAACAGGTCGATCTTTATGAGTTCGATTTCGTGAACATAAATATAATGCAGGTTATTCTAAAAAGTTAAAAGATTACTCGTACTAACACTTCGTCAGTCAGGTCATACTTTAAGTAACGTTACTGTTCAACCGGTTGAATATATAATGTTTGATAATGATGCTACCAAAAGCTTTAAAATAAAAGCTAGAAACATTGCAGAACTTAAGTGAATGAAAAACTTGCAGACACCAGATCCACTCGACCTTAATGACAATATTTATCAACAAGGAAATATTTCAAATGATCCTAATTTTGAGGTCTCATGGTCGTAGGCGTAATGGTAACATCAAACGTATATCACGTGTAATTATTTCAGTCGCTGATTTACATACTATTTTTAAACAGTCTGGAAAGCACTCCATGCTTTCACGACTAGGACCGTATGATGACGTCTACCTAAAGCCCAAAAGGACGGTGACGTTTGATTTTTGTCTGAAGTCTTGTCTTGTTGTGCCCTCAATGGTTTATTCTCTTGTTGCTCTGCCTTCTGTCAAGTCACTGAGTACCTTCTTTTTGGCTTTCTACGCTATTGTTTTTTTTGTATTTATATATGCACGAGTATCTTTGTGGTTTACTTATATTGCCTATTAATGCTGCCTTATGATAATCTGAAAGCTTTTATCTTTTGATTAAAATCATCATAAATACAAAGACTAATTAGCAATACTGGTACCCGTACTGAGGAGTGGCACCATATAATCACTAACACTATTAATATTAGACATGCATGTTGTTTTGGAACGGGTCGAGTAGAGCAAAGATTAGTTATTATTTTGTGGATTTGGGCGTTGAAGACAGGATAATAGCGAGGTTGTGTACACATAGAACCGATTTAAGCTAACCTGTAGGCATTATTGCCTACTGACCGTTCCAAGTCGGTAACGCTGTCTTCACCACTCTTCATGTCACCTATTGTCCTTTTCATTGACGTTATAAATATGCTTATATTTCGGTTTATTGTGCAGTGCGGTCACCGTGCCATTGCGTTTGATTGCTGTGGTTTCTATAGAACCATTTTTCTCGTGTTTGGAGAGATGATATCCCGGCTTTTTTTCCTATATTTATAAACTTCAAACAAATGACATGGCTTATACTGGAATTCTTTTAATGGGAACACAATTATAACACAATGGACATTATATACATGACACATTTTGTCAACCTCCGTGAACTTACAACAGGTTCAACTAAAAAAATTCCATAAAATGTTCACCAAAAGAAAATATTTGCTTACTATAAATGCAATAAATAGCCCTCTATGTCACACTGGCCACAGGAAAAAAACATAGATCCATTTGTTATGGTCTTTTCCTGATACAGAACTTTTTACAGGATATAAAACAATGGTTATATAAAAACAATGGTTATATAAAAACAATGGTTATATAAAACAATGGTTATATAAAAGCAATGGTTATATAAAACAGTGGTTATATAAAAACAATGGTTATATAAAAGCAATGGTTATATAAAACAGTGGTTATATAAAAATAATGGTTATATAAAAACAATGGTTATAGAAACAATGGTTATATAAAACAATGGTTATATAAAAGCAATGGTTATATAAAATAGTGCTTATATAAAAACAATGGTTATATAAAAACAATGGTTATATAAAACAATGGTTATATAAAAACAATGGTTACATAAAACAATGTTTATATAAAACAATGGTTATATAAAAGCAATGGTTATATAAAACAGTGGTTATATAAAAACAATGGTTATATAAAAACAATGGTCATATAAAACAATGGTTATATAAAACAATGGTTAAATAAAACAATGGTTATACAAAAACAATGGTTATATAAAACAATGGTTAAATAAAAACAATGGTTATATAAAACAATGGTTAAATAAAAACAATGGTTATATAAAGCAATGGTTATATAAACAATGGTTAAATAAAAACAATAGTTATATAAAACAATGGTTCAATAAAAACAATGGTTATATAAAACAATGGTAATACAAAAACAATGGTTATATAAAACAATGGTTAAATAAAAACAATGGTTATATAAAACAATGGTTAAATAAAAACAATGGTTATATAAAACAATGGTTATATAAACAATGGTTAAATAAAAACAATAGTTATATAAAACAATGGTTCAATAAAAACAATGGTTGTATAAAACAATGGTTAAATAAAAACAATGGTTTTATAAAACAATGGTTATATAAAACATTGGTTAAATTAAAACAATGGTTTATATATAAAAAAAATGGTTAAATAAAAACAATGGTTATATAAAACAATGGTTAAATAGAAACAATGGTTATATAAAACAATGGTTATATAAAACAATGGTTATATAAAAACAATAGTTATATAAAACAATGGTTAAATAAAAACAATGGTTATATAAAACAATGGTTAAATAAAAACAATGGTAATATAAAACAATGGTTAAATAAAAACAATGGTTATAAAACAAAGGTTAAATAAAAACAATGGTTATATAAAACTATGGTTAAATAAAAGCAATGGTTATATAAAACAATGGTTAAATAAAAACAATGGTTATATAAACAATGTTAAATAAAAACAATGGTTAAATAAAAGCAATGGTTATATAAAACTATGGTTAAATAAAAACAATGGTTATATAACACAATGGTTAAATAAAAACAATGGTTATATAAAACAATGGTTAAATAAAAACAATGGTTAAATAAAAACAATGGTTATATAAGTCAATGGTTAAATAAAAACAATGGTTATATAAACAATGGTTAAATAAAAACAATGGTTAAATAAAAACAATGGTTATATAAAACAATGGTTAAATAAAAACAATGTTTATATGAAACAATGGTTAAATAAAGATAATGTTTATATGAAACAATGGTTAAATAAAAACAATGGTTATATGAAACAATGGTTATATAAAACAATGGTTATATAAAAAAATGGTTAAATAAACCTATGTTTATATAAAACAGTGGTGATATAAAACAATGGTTATATAAAAACAATGGTTATATAAAAACAATGGTTATATAAAAGAATGGTTATATAAAACAATGGTTAAATAGAACAATGATTTTATAAAACAATGGTTATATAAAACAATGGTTATATAAAAAATGGTTAAATACTAGTACCTATACAACTCTATATAAGACCAGTGGGCGTGTACCTTAAGCAAGTGGAGGGGTTTTACGCTCGGTTACTACCAAATTCAAGCTTGTAAAACATGGCCATAAATCCGCATATAAGGAGAGAAACCTTTATCAGGACAGTTTCTCTACGGACATCGACGCGGGCACGTCGGGAAGAAGGCACATGACTGGGCTGTAGCTGTGACCGAGATCGGTGTCTGACTATCCGTCCGTCAATGCAGATGCTATGGATATGTAGCAGAAGCCATTAAGCCACAGAGCCAACTGAAATCCTACTTTTTAATTCAACTATATTCGTTTATTAATGTCCTTTGGTAAATTCAACGAAATATGCGCATTACATTTTCTAATGTTGGAATTTGTTTTCTGGTGCGTGTTTTCGAAGGTCCGTTTGTATGAACATAGAAACGCATTGAGGCACCAGAAAAAGTGAACAAAAGAAAATGCCTACAATGCAATGTATCGATAAAAAAAAACGCTATTGGTTAACGGGCTATATGGACCTGGACCACCATTATTTTTACATATGGTTGTTAATAAATATCTACCCGAAAATATCCAATCCTGACTATGCTGGCCATATAACACACACAATGTAGTATCAGTCATGCCCAATGCAACACAAAAATGGGTCTTAGATGATTCGCTGACATGCTTTTTTTCCCAAAATATTTTCCAAACTGAAAGTAAACACATTCTTTTTGAATTCTGAAGTCAAAATGACCAAAGTACACTTCAAACTGTGCTTCACAAAAAGTAGTGCAGCATGTCCAGCTTACCTTCAATTTGCATGCGGTTTTCGCTAGAAGCAAGTTAAATGTTTCAAAAATAAAGAAAAACATTCAATACATACCAGCTTTCACCACTCCTATGCTTCACAGTAACTTACTCAATAGTTTACCTAAGGGTACTTTTGCGATCCACCACATTGGGCCCATGGTACCCGGTCTAGCTCCTATATAGCCTAGTGTTAAATCTAATGTCAACCCGAAGGTCATGGGTTCGAATCTCGCATATACTATAATATGTTTGCATTGAATGGGTGTGTAGTTTTAATACTTCATTTTTGTTTTGACTGTTAAACAGGTCCCCAAATTTAGTTACATTTGGATGTTAATAATAATATTTCTTTAACAAATGTTTGCATTAGTTCCAGGAAATGGCTGCATTGTAACATAATTATATAGTGATATTTTAACAATGAGATCTAGGGTCCTATAGAAACCACTTCGTCCGAACGCAATGGCATCGTAGGTCCGCACTGTACTGCAAATAATGACTTGATAATACAACGAAAGAGACAAAAAAAAAAGGTGGTGAAGACTGGGTTACCGACTTGGAACGGTCAGTAGGCAATAAGGCCTACTGGTTAGCTTGAATCGATTTTATATGCGCACAATCCTCAATCTTCAGCGCCCAAATAGACAAGACAGTGTTAACAAACTACATCTCATCAAAAGGAATACTCTAACAATAAAATCCACATCCAGAGAAACTAACTAAAGAAACACATACAAAATAATAAACATCTCAGGATGTATTCAGAATCGTACTGAACAACCAGCAGAAAATAATAACATTATCAACTATAATAAAATTGTACTTTTTCAACTCCTACCTCACAAGTTTTGCTCATTATACTTCTTCTTTCATTGGGATGACTAGCTGCCTAATCAGGAATTCAACAGTGGGTGAGTGAGTGTATTAGGCAATTGAAAATCCCATATTTTGCGTTTACCGTCAGTGTATTGGTGACGCTAAATCACAGTATAACATAACAATGTGATGAGTGATTGTACTGTATCATAAGTAAAAATGAAATGATTTATACTCGCAACAGATTTTGATTTTTAAATCAGATATTCAACAAAGTTATAATTTGGTATATATGCAGTAAAGCGTTTTTAAAGACCTCGAGTATAATATTCCACTACCATTTAATGTTGTTTTTATGGCATTTGTATTTACTGTTTTGTATTTTCAGAGGAGAACTCCTAATAATTATAAAATATGCGATTGATTTGGAACCTTGCCGTTGTTTTCCTGTTTGGAGTATTTGCTGCAGTATGTTTATTGTACAACAGACACCTCAATGTTGTGACACTCGACGAAAAGTGCAACCAGCAGCCGACACCCGCGTCACGAGATATTGTTTAAAATATGAACTGTTATTTCTGTCTTTTTACCGGTGTGACAATCCCATATTTCCACTACTGTACTCAAAACAGTTGCTTTAATACAAAACATCTATATCATTTTCATTTTGTACTCCATCTGGTATCTAGAGTTCAATAAATCTATATTCAGTAGATGTGGTGTCCAAAAAATCCGTATTTCATATTTGTACTATGGGAATATGACTCTAACAGCAAAAATCAACGAGCCATTCACGATTTACCTCACAGTTTTAGTTTAGTTGAAACTGAAACTGTACGGTTTTGATACTTTACGTGTGTTTTTAAAATTACATTTTATTCAGTTAATCAACGTGCAGAAATGTATTGTTTTTGCTCTGTTCAATTAATAATAGAAATACCAAGTTGGAATTCAAATTTGCAACGTTTGGTTAGATTAGTGAGGTGTGAAATAAAGAGGTCTTTTAACAATAAATTGTTTAACAATATTGAGTACAATACTGATACAGAGGTCATTTAACAATACTGAGTGCAATACTGAATTCAATTGGACACGTACCCAGCAGACAGAATCCATCTCGTCCAAATGCTGGGTTGTCGTCCAATAAAATTCAGTACTGTACTTAACACTGTTAGGTAACTTCATACTATTTCCCATTACTTGTTAGGAACAACTGTTTTAATTTTATAAAAAAATACAAAAATACAAATATACTTTGAAATTGTCTGTTTTTCATCTAGATGGTAGTGACACATCCCCCGCACCCCTTCCCGCATCCCCCACCACCACCACCACCCCCATCAAAGAATGCATCATAATTTACCCTCTTTTTTACCAATGATGAACAAACTATGATTATACCTGGAAAAGTAATCAGTAACAGTATAATTTTACATTTTTATCAACACTTTTTGTTTGTTTACCATAACAACCAAGCAAGTGCAAGCGTTTCTCAAGGTATGAAACCACCGTTGACACCAATGTTAAAATGTCACATATTAATGATTTGTTGCAACTTCAACTCAAGTATGTATAATGCAGTAGTGTAAATTAACTTTAAATCACCAGAAAGTTGAGGTCACAAGACATGTAAAAACGTTATTTTTGTTTACTAAACATAACAAGGGTACGGATGTTTTCATAGACAGTTGTTCACAAAGTGTATGCATAGATTCGAAATTTGAAAAATGTTCATCAATAATCCAGTAAAACCTATCAATACCCTTCTTATACATAACATACACAAAATCGAATAGAAATTGCCTATTTTCGCCTACTTATAGTAATGCCCATTTACAAAATGAATGTGGTAAACCTCACTAATAATTCAGAATTAACCCTGTAGCTTTTTTCTCCTTTCTCGCCATCTGATTGGATAAATGTTTTCTTGCCCGCTAATTCAATAATAATTGGTGTACTCTCATCTGAAAAAAATATATATATTTGTAGTATAGAAAATACTATTTGCTATTCAGTGAATTTTCTTCTTAGTACTCTGTGCTAACCAAACATGTTTAACTTTGTTTATTGCAGGAAGGTGGATTTTATGTAGAGTGTGGCGCCCTAGATGGTGAAACACGCTCAAACACTTTGTTCTTCGAGAAAGTACGCAAATGGAACGGGTTGCTCATTGAGGGCGATTCTTCAAATGTTGAGAAAATGATGAAGAAACATCGAAAGGCTTTCGTTATCAATGCACGTCTTAATACCCAGCACTACCCCTCCAAGGTGAGACTTTCGTTCTCTCAAGTCTGTCACAGGTTATATGTTTTCAGTAAACCATTTATAACATGTTTGAACGTGTGGGATATAGACGTATACTTAATAGACAGAATGAGAAATTGTATGTGTTCAAGACTTCATAGGTAAATTTTGACTGAAACGTCATGTGTCGATTAACACGCCAGGGAATCGCCCCGCCTTGGTCTTTCAAACACATTTCTTTAGTACCTTATTCGGGCACGAAAAGCAGGTCATCATTTAGGCTGAGAAGCCATTCGGTTCCATGTGCCGAGACATACGCTGTGCACGTCCAAACATAATTACACATGTGGAAAGAGTAGGCAAGTTACCACTGTCGCTCCGGATTCATGCCAATAAACCGTCCTCGCAAATAATGTGTAATACCCGACCTCCAAAATTTCATTCATACAGTAGGTCATGAAAAGAGTATGAAAGGAGAAATTTGTAAATCGCCAAACACATCATCGTTGACCTATGTTGTTTTTTATTCTGACTTAGCGTTCTTCGAGTCTCCTTTTATAAAGTGAAATCAATATAAAAAAAATTAACACGTGTGTATTTCCTTTAAAATGCTCAAAATACTCATAACTGCTTGAAAACAACAACTAAATATAGAATTGAGAAAGAAAAAGAAAAAATGTGTTTTGCAAATCATAAATTTGTGAACTTCCAGCGTGATCGATTCTCCACCTTATTTCTGATCACCTTATGTAAACAAACACTTATCTTTTGGAAAATTCATGAATGTCATGTAATTAAAACTTAATTAGGAACTGTTTTTTACATTTAGATAAAACAAAAATATTATTTACAAATACGTTAATCAATCTGTCAATATTAAACATGAACGATGGTAAAATGTATTTCAATTTGTCAATGAATAACTTCCCAGCTGTTTCCTATCATTATTAAATACGAAAAGAGAAGGATCGTGTAAATTTTCAACGTTTTTTGTGTTTTTTTTGCATCAATGTGAATGCTATTGTTTAGTTGGATAAAAGCAGAATTCGTCGAATTGATTTTAGTGGCCCAATTGTTTTGTAAAAAACCTTCATAATTACGGCAATCGCCCGGCCGACGTTCTTAAATAAAAAGAACGCTATGCGACATATTTGGATGTATGTGATGAATAGAATATCACATTCGCGCTTATTTAATATTGAAATTAGTAAACCCGTTGGTTAAAATTAACATGTTGCTCGGCACAGCCTCGTAGCCTCGTATCATATACTCTTATCCAACTTGTTTAACCCTTAACCCGCTACATATATATAAAGGACTGTTCTCTCTTTGAATTAAGACCATTCCATTTATGTGAAAAAAGGTGTTTTTGGGAACATGACTGATCAGCAGCCGGACACTCAGAGGCTGATCTGGGCCTACAGTGGACGTTGCGGCTTTTTATAGTCGTGCTTAGCGGGTTAAGGGTTAATAAATGCAAAATTAAATAGATGTTCGTGTAAGAGCCTCATTCAATAAACTAGTTTTCTTTACTGTTGCAGACCTTTATACTAGTTATAAGAGTTCGGGTAGACACGCCCTCCCTAGCAAAGTAGTCAATCTGTCTTTCTCTTGCTTACAGAAACGTGACGAAGAAGCGGATGCCATTTACGTTCGTACTAATCCATTATATGAGGTTGCATATATTATTCAAAGTTACACGCAACATATTTTGCGTCCGCATATAGATGTTCAATCTGACCATAGGCATTTTTTTGAAAATAATTTATGTTAATAAAGGCATCGATTTCATTAATTTAGCCGGGGTATTTAATGACTTGCGGGTGACTGACAACATTCCTAAATATTTTAAGAATATTGAGACTCCTGTTATATGTTACAAGTATAAGACATCAACTAAAAATCTTATTTTCAATTATAATAGGATAGTTTCTGATCTTGAAATCGAAACATCCCATCCTACTGATTGAGATTGTCAAATTCTAAATTTTGTTATGAACCTGCCGGTCACCTTCTCACTGGCAATCTTGGTGTTATTGAAGATAAGAGGATCCGGCAATTAATTGCCAAAGGTCCTAAGTATCGCTTTCCATCAGATATTGATGTTAATGCCTATCGCAATAGAATTGCGGGTTCTTTAACGGACTTCTGTACTAAGTGGTGTAAGCGCGAAAACGCAGATAAACATGCAGTTACCCAATCAGCATGCCTATATCTCCCCATCATCGGACCGATATTCGGACCGATCAGATTTTTGCTCATCGGCATGTGATAGGCCCGATATCAAGTCAGTTTAATATCGGTCCGATATCGGCCAGATATAGCAGGCCCATATCTCCCCGTCATCGGACCGATATTCTTCCAATATTGCAGTATCGGTCCATCATCTAAAACGATATCGGGCCGATCACGTTTTTGCTCATCGGCATTTGATAGGCCCAACTATGATTAAGAATAATTATTGTGATAAATTTGGTATATTACTTTAAAAAAAATCGCTTTCAGTCATGTGAGCAATTGCAAGACGATAATATAACAAACATGCAAATTCCGTAAGAGCTATAGCGTAAAAGCCGTTATACAACGAGGAGAAAAACACTTCTCGGACAATTGCGATTAACATATTTACATCGGTTTATTTTTTTTAATTTTATTGTTGTGCAAGTATAAAATCAAATAATTATTTTACTTACACTCACTTTTCAAATAAAGTTCAAAGTTTAAAAATGAAAAAATGCACAAGATGAACTTTGCACATCAGTTGTCGCCAAACGCCCAAACGACAATAATGCAAAACCGGACAGAATATAATTTCATCTTTATTTTTGCAGAGACTGTTTCGCGCTATTATAAACGAAGTTTGTGAATGTAAAAAATAAAATAGCAACATTACTATTTAAATCATTATTATTTTGATTTGTGTTTTTATTCACATAATTTTTAACGATGACGGCCCGTTGTCGGTCCTATTTAGGTTGTACCAACGGTTTGTTTTGTACATAATTGATATATATTACATATAAGCTGAATATTTGTCATGTTTTCATGAATCCTTTAACTAAAATGTAAGACTTTTTGCTCATGTATATGCTGTAATGGTCTGATATCACCATCATCGGACCGATATGCCGATATTCCGACCGATTCCCGATATCTGCCCGATATAGGCTTGCTTATTGACTAATGCTTGAAATTATTGAAATACGTGTATTATTTTACGAATCAAATTCATTCCTGCTTCCACGGCCGTCTACTTACAATTTACGACACATTAAGAAGGGTATTCAGAATATGCATACTAAATGTGTTCTAGTTCCTGCAGACAAAGCTTCCAACAATATAACTATTGTCTGATGATTACATTATATAAATAATTTGAATGCAGAGCTAGCTAGCACTTCTGCTTATCTAACCACACCTTTGTTGGAGAAGGACATTGTTTCCCAGCATGTGACCTTAATGCTTCTGTAAATAGTAAGCAGACGAGGCTCCCTGCAATGTACTAGATATTCAAACTCCACAAAATCCCATAAAAAGCAAGTTTTATTACTAATTCATGTTCATGTTCATGTACCACGACCAATATATCAAAACTATTGACTTCCTGACCTTCCGCGAACATAATTAATTATATTAAGTATTGATATATATTATTAAGTATGGCAGAAAGGCTTTTGAAAACTCAGGAATCAATCTGTTTTTGGTCGATCCGATATCGGCCAGATATACGGTGTAAGCAATCATGCCTCTTCTCTAAGCACGACTTCTCCAAACTATATACTACTCTACCACATAATCTAATCACAGATAAATTGCTTCAGCTTATTCAGAAGACATTTTCTAGAGAAGGTACAACTTTTCTAGCTTGTAATAATGTCAGGGCTTTCTTTACAAACGCCCCCATTGATAACTATAATTTGTGGACTTGTGCTGATGTTTGTAGAGCGTTTTATCTTTCCTTCTCGACAACATCTTTATAAGATAACGGTAAAACTGTTTACCGCCAGGTTGTTGGCATTCATATGGGTACTAACTGTGCGCCACTTGTCGAAGATTTGTTTTTGTACTGCTATGAAAGAGATTTTATGTTGAGTTTTTCACCTGTTAGCCAGAGTGAAGTTATTGATGCGTTTAATAATACATCTCGGTATCTAGATGGCATATTGATAATCCGTTCTTTGATCATGCGGTTACTAACAACCAATAAACCAGATCTCACGTTGAATAAAGCCAACAGTTCGGATACTGAAGCAGCATTCCTCGACCTTCATCTCTCGAATTCTAATGATTTCATACATACTAAAATCTATGATAAGAGAGATGACTTCAACTTTAACATCGTTAACTATCCACACCTGGATGGGGATGTACCTTGTTCTACACCATAAGGGGTTTATATCTCCCAGCTCATTCGTTTTGCTAGAGCTTATTATGATGTTATAGACTTCAATGATCGAAATCAAGTGATTACAAGTAAACTTCTTCAGCAGGGTTTTCGTTATCACAAACTACGTAAATCTTTCTCAAAATTCTACCGCCGCAACGAAAACCTACTGGAGAAGTACAACACCAACCTTAAAACACTTCTGCGACTAGGCATATCACAACCCTTATTTTATGGAGATATGGTCTATAAACTTCGGAAGTTAAAGTTGTCTGGCGGGTTTCACCACTTTACAAAATTAATCAGGAAGTTCGTCAAAAAAGGGTACGACGGTTTAGTATTACAACGAACTGCATGTTTAGTGATTGACCCCTCTACAGTCAGTCACTACGCTTCACTTTTCCCTTCTGCGATGACTGGACAACCTCTTGGGACTCTATGATAGCACCTACTGAAAACCCGACCAAGGGAGGTAGGTGCATGAGCTTTCGTCCCTCGGGTTTTCTGTTCGTATCCTAGGCTGGTTTTCTCTTTGGCTGCAACTGCTGTTATTGTTCAATATAATTCTTGATACATCCTGAGATGTTTCTTATTTTGTATTTTATATAGCTTTACAACAACATCTTAGTGTTTCTTTTGTTAGTTTCTCTGGATGTGGACTTCATTGATAGAGAATTCCTTTTGATGGGATGTAGTTTTGTTTACACTGTCTTGTCTATTTCGGCGCTGAAGACAGGATAATAGCTAAAATTGTGTACACATAAAATCGATCCAAGCTAACATGTAGGCCTTATCGCCTACTGACCGTTCCAAGTCGGTATCCCTGTCGTCACCACCCTTTATGTTGTATTTTGTCTTTTTCATTGTATAATTAATTAAATATTGCTCCTTGTTTGTAGTACAGTGCGGACCTACGATGTCATTGCGTTTGGACGCTGTGGTTTCTATAGGACCCTATATCTCATTTTTGTATTATGATCGCTAAATGATGTTTCTTGTTATTTGCTTACAGAGAACAATCAACAGATGCTTTCAACATGGGCAGGATCGCCATACGGATGTGGCAAACGATTGGATCAAGGATCATCGTTTGGAGACAGAATAAACAAGAAGATCAATGTTTTCCGCTATACTCCATACTTCTGGCCCTGGACCAACTTACGGTCGACTACTTCAGTCTGGATGTGGAGGGTGACGAACTAGGAGTTCTCAACACCATCCCCTGGGACAAACTCAACATCAACATGATGAGTGTGGAATTCATACATGATAAAGATGGGTCCAAAGGGTTGAAATCGTATGTGGAGAAAAAAGGATTACGATGCTATGTTACAAATGTCAAGATTTGATGGTAGAGCAAACGACATTTTATTTAGAAAGAAGGGTTACTCTCGTGTATAAATGAGACATGAGTTCCTATAGCCTGTGTGAAAAGATAAATGTATTATGGTTTTATTTTAAATAGGCATTCGTAGAAATACTAAATATAGTACATTGTGGAACTGTATTTGTTAAATTCAAAGAAAAATTTGTTCTATACTAAAATAATTTTCAAGAAGTAACACTTTCTACATGAAGGTTTTCAAGAATAAAAATACATTACCTACCGTAGTGGATTTCAAGCATCAAGGACACATTTCCTACACTAATGGCTTCCTCAAGAATAAAAATACATTTCCTTCACTAATGATGTCCAAGCTGAAAGTTACATTTCCAAGATGAAGGTACATTTCCTACACTAATGGTTTCCACGATCGCACGTTGTTGTTTCCAAGAGAAGATCGACCATCGATTGGTTCAATTGTTGCAAATGACATGCAATTAGACAGTGTGAATAACTCCCATACTATGACCGTGCAAATGACACGCAGTCAGAGTTTAAGTCACCATCACCAAGACCTCTTGCAGTCAGCGATGATGGAGCATATAACATCTCTAATTGGTCTAGTGACCGTGCAATGACACCTCTTATCAGAATGTCTTATTAGATTGTGACCATGCAAATGACAAGGAACATATTGTGTAAATACCTCTAATGTATTTGGACCGTGCAAATGAACGCAATCAGATTGCCTTATTTAGATTGTGACCATGAAAATGGCAGGGAACATTTTATGTAAATAACTAATGTATATTGACCGTGCAAATGACACGCAATCCGACTGCCTTATTTCGAAAGACCATGTAAATTACACGCAATCGGATTGATAATGCACGCAATCAGATTGCCTTATTTAGATTTGTGACCATAAAAATTGGCAGGATTGATATTGCACGCAATCAGATTGTACGTGGCAAATACATGGTATCACATTGTTCGAATAACTCACAGTTTGATTGACTGTGCCAATAACACGCAGTCGGATTGATAATGCACGCAGTCAGATTGACCGTGCAAATACATGGTATCACATTGTTTGAATAACTCGAATTTTGATTGACTGTGCCAATGACACGCTATCAGATGGCTATTTTTTCGATTGCTCGTGCAACTGATTCAGATTGGGTGGATAATTTTAATTTCTATTGACATGTGTTGTTCACTATATGGGTAAGGGAATGAATTGTGCTGTATATTTTGTTTATTTTGCAGGCTCAACTTTTTCGAAAAATAAAATAGCTATTGTCATCACTTTATCCTCGTCTTCGTCGTCTGCGTCCGATTAAAAGTAGATATAAAAAAACAGGAGAAGTAGCATTCAAGGACGACGTCAACCACTAACACACACAGAAACAAAGAACAACTTTAAAGATGAATAAAAGGCAATATAAGACACCACAAACACAAAAGGGTTGGCAATAGGGCTACCGCCTCGGAACGGTCAGTGGCATAAAAGGCACTGGAGGTTTAAATCAGGTTCTAGGGTGCACCAAACCTCACTCTTACCCTACTGTCATCCAATAAACGCGACAGTATAAATAAAGATATGTCCGTCAGGTTATAATCTCTAACAAATAAGGCAGCATTAATAGGCAATATACGTAAAACACATAAATGATCATGTATATATAACATAAAAAAGCATAGAAAGCCACAAAGTAAGTACTCAATGACTTGGCAGAAACCAGAGCAACAAGAGAACAAACCGTTAATGGTACGACAAGACAAGATTAAAGACAAGCATCAAACGATACCGTCCTATAATGATTTAGGAAGACGTCATGTTGTGTATGTAAGTTTGTATCTATAGTTTCTACTTTACATTATTGACTGAATCTTCACACATGTATTTGGCATCATTAGACATCAGCCAGGTTCTACAACGCATGCATTTATAACACATGTATGGCCCCTTTTATACTTAGGCATTTGGTTAAAGTTGTGTATGTAAGCTTGTATCTCGAAAACCACTTTACATAAAGGATTGAAACTTCACAGATGTATTTTATTTTAACAAAAGTATGACCCTTTTTATACTTAGAAAAGTTGGTTAACGTTTTGCGTGTAAGCTTATATCGCAAAAACTACTTTACATAATGGTTTGAAACTTCACAGATGTATACGGTATTATTAAACAACATAATATAGACATGTTCTACAGCTCATGCCTTTATTTTAACAATGGTATGGCCCCTTTTACACTTAAAAACGTTTTGTATGGAAGCTTGTATCTCGAAAACTACTTTACAGAATGGATTGAAACTTCACACGTGTTCGGCATCATTAGACAACATCACAGAGCCAGGTTCTATAAATATAGTAGCTATCGCGCCAACAACAGCCACATGTTATATATTAAGCCAGACATACGTACACTGTTTCTATACCTACCGATGGCGGGGTATATATATAACTTATATAGTTTGAGAATCCAAACTCTAGAGTTGATAGACGCAGTATAGTTTTTAACCAGCAAGGCCAAACCCCGAAATTGCAGCGTCGAATTAAGAGTTACCAACTCATAATTCATTTTACGCATATTCAACCACGGCTATTTTGAACACCCATGACTTAACCTATACTTTTAATCGACACATACATTATTATATGACCTGAACAACTGGAAAGAGTTTTGATAAACCATTTTATAGTGAAATTGTGCCATTATTTGGCGGATTAGTTTCTTAATGCTTTTATTTTAACAGATTTATGGCTCCTTTAATGCTTAGAACATTTGATTAAAATTGTGTATGTAAGCTTGTATCTCAAAAACCACTTTACACTTCACCTATGTATTCCGCATCATTAAACAACATATAACAGCCAGGTTCTAAAGCTCATGCTTTAATTTTAATAAACTTATGGCCCCTTTTGTACTTCGAAAAGTTGTTTAAAGTTTTCTGTGGAAGCTTGAATCTCAAAAACTATTTTAACATAATTATGGCCCATATAATGCTTAGGAAATTTTGTTAAAGTTGTGTATGTAAGCTTGTATCTCGAAGACTACATAATGGATTGAAACCTCACAAATATATTCAGCATCAAACAGCCAGATCCTACAACTCTTAATTTTATTTTAACAAAAGTGTGCCCCTCCTGCTCCTCATCCCACCCTCCCCCTTTATACTTAGAAACAGATTGTTACAGTTTTCTCTTTAAGCATAGTCTTCTTTAAATGCATGTTTTTCATTATATCTTAGAATCACCTTAAAGATTTCACTGATACAATTATCATAATATGATTAAGATTACTATGCAATTGCATATACACTAAACTACACTTCTCAAAACTGCTAACTACACCGCTCACGTTTTGGGTTATATATATCGATGGGTTGAATGTTTTTCAATAAAATAAAAAGGAAATACCAATTCAATCATTTTTACATCATTTCATTTTATTTTTTTCATGGGCAATGCTAGAACTAAACCACAATAAGCAATTACAAACGACCCATGTAAACACTAAAGTCACACTTTTATGAACAAGAAATGAAAAGTGTGACTTTAGTGTTTACATGGGTCGTTTGTAATTGCTTATTGTGGTTTAGTTCTAGCATTGCCCATGAAAAAAATAAAATGAAATGATGTAAAAATGATTGAATTGGTATTTCCTTTTTATTTTATTGAAAAACATTCAACCCATCGATATATATAACCCAAAACGTAGCGGTGTAGTTAGCAGTTTTGAGAAGTGTATGTCTCATAATCCGTCCGATTGAAATATTGTTAATGAAACAGTTTGGTCTGGAAAATTCGAGGACTCTGCTAATTGTTGTTGTATAAATCACATATGCTGCTTAGCAGATCTTATTATTGTTTTGTTTTGTGATTGATGTACACTTAATTTGAATAATATGTACAATTGTTAGCAATATAAACTCCGATATTGATGATTTAGCAACACAAATCAGCCGAGTCATCATCTTTATCAGGCCAGCTATTTCCATAAACAATAAATAACCCGAATTTAACATGTAGCTTATTTTAATTCATTTCATATGACACTGAAGCACATTGCGAGGGATTTCATTAATATTTAGATTGACACCTAAGGCCAAACAAAATAATATGTGTGGTTCAGGTAACATTGGCAAAAAAAATAGGATGGGTAGGTTGGCTTTTTTCTTCTTTTTTTTCCCAGTAATGAATTCAATTCTGATAATGAATTTAATATGTTAAATTACTATACCTTGAGTTCGATTTGTTTGCATTATCAACCCTTTTTTTTTTTTTTTTTTTTTTTTTTTTAATTTTTGCATAAAAAGTTTAAGGGTCGGGTTACCTGAACCACACATATTTTTTATGTGGCCTAACACTCTTGCAGATCGCTTCCGGTACCTTTAAGTAAAGTTTTTTTTATAACACGTATGCTTTATACTTAATTAAAATTTGCTGACAAAGAAGTGAATCTATAGAAATGCGATAAGTTATTAATGACAGAAAAAGATAGTTTCGTTTTAAATTGAAGTTTTCGAATCTTGTTGAACCGAGTTTTGGAGAGAGAGAGAGAGAGAGAGAGAGAGAGAGAGAGAGAGAGAGCGTTTTGATTTGTTGCAAATTGAACTAAATTGAATCTTACAATTAAACAAAGTGTTGGAATTACTAAGTAATGGGATTATTTGAAACATGCCAGGACAAACATGTTGACTTAACAAGGACAAATGTATTGTTTCAATATTTTGTCTCTGATTTTCTGAAGATATGAAGCTGCAACAATCGCTAGGGCAGTGTCCCTCATATCGGATTGGATTGAAATAAACTTTTACTTCCGGCAAATTCCAACATGGCCACTTCAACCAGAGAAGTAAAATCCCCTCCCCCACCCCCACTATCGACTTGATGTTCGTTTTGACATTTTGGTAATGTTCATTAAAGGTCTTCATCTTGATCCCTGTATTATTTAAGGGCTAATTGAGTAGTGGCAGAAGACAATGATCGTGGCTCCAGCGAAAAATGGAGTGTTTACAATAGAAATTGCAGCAACTCTGCAGTTCTCCAGGTGAGTAGGTTCTGGTCCCATTCTGCATATTTTTATCTAGATTTAAATGGAGATTGAGTCTAGAATGTTCATTACTGTTGGCCATATAACCGTTTTGTGTCGGTCGCCATAAAACCCCAATGCTACTCAACTCAACATGGCCACCAAAGTATTGACAACAGGTAGTGGTATAGTTAAATTGCACATACAAACGTGTGTCGGATGTATCGTATTGATTTATTTGCTTGAAATGGATTTTGAATGACAACTGGCGTAAATGTTATGTCTGTTTTGCCAGCATCTAGCAGCTACTTGCTGAAGTATAGATTGGCATCAGTCAGCGCAAAGGCTACCAGTATCAACTACAGGGAAGATACACACGATTGTAAATGATACCTAACCGAAGGAGGAGGAAAACATGGGACATAAGATGTTTTCTGTACTGAATCACTAAAGAAATGGCTTCCTTTTTCATGCTTGTCACCAAGAAAGGAAAAAATCAGAAGTACTGTTAAAAAAATATTTGTTTTGGGCTAAAACTATTCTCCATCAAGTATTTCATGATACCTAAGAATATTTTTAAAAATAGTGTAAACATGTTATTGTGTCATCCAAGGCCATTCGTTTATAATTAGTAACATATAAAAGTTTCTGGATGAGTAGAGTGAGTAACATGTTTTTGTTGATGATGTGAAAGATGTGAGAGAACCTATGACTGTAATTCAGTGTTATTGGAATATTCTAATAATTGTTTGGGGTTGTTTTTTGTTCAATATCTGGTTCAGTATTTGGATTGAGAATGTACTTAGAATTCAGTATAAAGTGAAAATATTGGATGCTTTGAATTAAAAATATATTGTGAGAGGATAAAACTGTGAGAGGATAAAACTTAGTGTGCTCATCTATACTAAAGTGACATTGGATTATTTGGATTACTGTGAATAAATAAACCAGGAAAGGCTTGACGTGAACTAGGATTAAATGGACACTCGTTTTTAGTTGTGAACACCTCTTTTATTGAGAAATTCATAAGACCTAGGTTCAATCTCTTACAGGCAGTGAAAGCATTTTATGCGAATTCATTGCATAAAGTGTCTTTATTTGTGACAATCCTATACTTGAAGCCTATGGGAATTGATGGGGGTGTTCCTTCCCTTTAAACACCTAACTTATCTTAGTCTAAAACTTTCTCGCCTCTCACAACTGCGGGTTCGATTCCCACTGGGAGCTCGACTTGCCAAGTGAGAAAGTGTCGATTCTTACGGATGGCGGGAGATATACAGTACTGATTCTACCAAGGAAAAATAGAATGGTCTGCCTCCACAAAAAAAAAATCGACCGTCATCTATGGCCTAACATGTTCTAAATGACGTAAAACACCATTCAAGCAAACTTATCTTTGTATATTAAACAGAGAATCAATGTCTTATATATTTGAGAGTGTTTGCTTTTTGTTCAATATATACGTATATATATGTACGTTTAATTAATAGCAACTGATACAGTGCAACCAGTCTAGTTGATGCATAACTAAACATTACAAATAACTGCAATTATTTGACGATTCTTGAAAATATTTAACTGTTAAATACTACTTGGGAAACTTGGCAATCTATCACTTTTTAACCCCCACGTATGGGCATATAATCTTAAGTGATTCTTTGACATAACTGTAAAAGAAGAAAGAAGAAAAATATATGTAAATGTAAAAAAGAAAAGAATGAAATTTGACATATTTGAGCCATATAGATTTTGAACGGGCCTTTGATAAAATAGAAAGATCAATGTTATGGCATAAATTGATTTTAGAAAATGTAAGCTCAAAAATTGTTAGAGCACTTAAATCAATGTATACTGTTGTCAAATCGCGCATTAGATATAAATCAACATTATCAGAACCCATAAGTTCATATGTCGGCCTAAAGCAAGGGGACCCAAGTTCGCCCATCCTATTTATGATGTTCATTAATGAAATCTCAGAAAATGTAAATTCAGACCTTGATGACATATTTTGTACTGACAATCTGAGCTTATTTATGCTGTTATATGCCGATGATGCGGTTGTATTTGCTTCGTCCCCCGCTTCTTTACAGTCGTTACTAAATGACGTTCAAGTATATTGTAGGACCTGGGGCCTAAAGATAAATACAGAAAAAACTAAAATAATGATATTCGAAAGAGGTCGTCATTCACAATATAATTTCTACCTTCATGATAGCATAATAGAAGTTGTCACCTCGTTCAAGTATCTGGGCATTTTTTTCTTCAAAAATGGAAATTGGTTAAGAACGCAAAAGAGGTTGGCACAACATGCTTCATTCGCATTGCATAATTTATTTTCCATATTTAGTCAAATAAACTTACCAATATCTGAAAAATGTAGACTTTTCGACACACTAGTTGCCTCTGTATTAAACTATAGCTCAGAAGTTTGGGGAATGCATGAGGCTAAAGATATTGAAATTATCCATACGAAATTTTGTAGAAGAATTTTAGGGGTCAAGAAGTCTACCAATCTCACAGGTTTATACGGTGAATTAGGTCGCGTACCACTCATTATAAAGAGAAAACTTAATATGCTCAGATATTGGTTAAAAGTATTACATCTTAATGAAAATATATTGGCCAAAAAAAAATATATAATGT
Source organism: Cyrtodaria siliqua (assembly GCA_037043455.1). Taxonomy (NCBI): domain Eukaryota; kingdom Metazoa; phylum Mollusca; class Bivalvia; order Adapedonta; family Hiatellidae; genus Cyrtodaria; species Cyrtodaria siliqua. The sequence continues at coordinate 19,212 of JAWPHD010017333.1, read as the reverse complement.
TGAAAAACGATGTTGATAATCATAATAATTATAACGGGTCCAATTGGGCATACCAAATTAAAGATATCCTTGACAACTTTGGATTTTCTGATGTTTGGTTATATCAATTTGAAGCAGATATTCCATTTGAATTAATAAAACAACGCTTGATTGACTCATATCATCAAAGTTGGTATTCAAATATCAATAACTCTAACAGGTTAGAATCATACTGCCGCTATAAACACAGTTTTGATATGGAAAAATATTTGAACCTATTAGATGATAACAAATTTCGAATAGCACTGGGTAAATTTCGACTCTCCTCTCACAATTTAGCCATTGAAAATGGTAGATATCTAAATATCCCGCGAGAAAATAGGAAATGTATACATTGTACCCAAAATATAGTAGAAAACGAATACCATTTTTTGCTTGTATGTCCAATATATAGACACTTTAAGACAGAAATATTTTAAACCTTACTTTTGCAGATGGCCCACGATAAACAAATTTGATGCGTTAATGTCTAATAACTCGAACAGAACAATTATAAGCTTATCAAAATATGTTTATTATGCATTTAAACTTCGAAATGAAATGCAAGTTTAAATTTCTTTAATACATTTCAACCTTTTCTCCGTTTAAGAAATTAAAAAGCTATAACGCTTCTCTGTAAACTTTAATGTAGATTTTGTATGCCATGTTTTTGATGTTCTCACTGTATTGAATATGTATTGTGTGTAGGCTATAAACGTTGTACTGAATGTTTAATGCTGAATAAAGTTAATATATATATATTGACTAATGAATGGGATTCAAGTACAAACGGCTTAACTATAATTGGATTATTATTTAAATACCGGATAATCAGGATACGAAGGAACGCTGCAATACCATACTGTTGTTATTGAATGGAATTTTCTGGTTATATTAAATGTCTGGGGAAAAATAAGTATTACATTTTAATGGACCACCACGTAAATGTCCCGGACGACAATCCAACGAGCGAAGATATGGGAGGAAAATGATTTGCAAAAGATCACAAGCGCCGCTTCACTTAGCAGCAATCCGAACCCACCATTTCGGACGCAACCGTCACAGTCACATCCCCGCAAAACGTCAAGGTAACACGTCGTAAGCGCCGCTTCACTTAGCAGCAATCCGAACCCACCATTTCGGACGCAACCGTCACAGTCACATCCCCGAAAAACATCCAGGTAACAAGTGGTCTCGTTTTAAATCAATTTATAAAAATGCAGAATTCCTGACTGGAACATCACTGAGTAAGTTGATTACGTTTTCTGCAGGGTTTTTAGCTGGCCATGTCGTGTCATTGAGTTTGCATTGGGGCGACGGAAACAAACAATTTCAACAGCAAACAGTTATTGTATTGTGTCCCAAATGCATGTATGTAGGAATATCTTAACGCATTTATTACGTAAGTAACTAATAACCGTCAAAACAGTTTAAATAAGTAATATATAGAGTCTGGTTTCAGCGAGTTGGCTTATTTAAAAACCGAGATGGGCGTAGCCCATCGAGGTGTTTAAATAACCAGCGAGCTGAGACAGTCTCTATCTTTGTTGTAGCATGGTGTACTTAATAACACTGTGACGTCATAGTGACCGTACTCTAAATTCCAAAGTACGGTTTAGCCACGCCCCTTTAGTTACCCTAAATTAAACGATTTAATGCTCTGCATTCATCAAAGGAAATGTCACCGATCATGCTACAATAACTTTTTGTAGCATGGTCGGTCACATTTCCTTTGATGAATGCAGAGTATTAAATCGCTTAATTTAGGATAACTAAAGGGGCGTGGCTATACCATACTACAACTACTTAGAGTACGGTCAATATGACGTCACAGTGTTACTAGGTGCATCATGCTACAAAAAAGATAGAGTCTGTCTCAGCTCGTTGTTTATTTAAACACCTCGCTGGGACCTCAATGGGCTACGCCCATCTCGGTGTTTAAATAAGCCAACTCGCTGAGACCAGACTCTATCTATTACTTAATTATCAGTCAACCTTATGTGTTTACACATAGTCCTATTTGGTGTCAATATCTATAACGTTGTCATATACGGAATCTGAGTCCTGAATTTGTTGGGTTCTTCTGAATTTCTTCGGCTACGTTAGGATAGACATTGAATGTCCCTTCATGAAGTGTAGTGTCCATTAATGCCTTTGCCACCTGCTTTTGTTGTTTTGGTTCAATTTGGAATAATTGTTTACACTCTGCAGATTTGCGTGACCACTTATTTGCACTGTGGCAGTAGGGGCTGTTTTGGCTTAACCTTTCTTACATTTATTGCATCTGCACCGGTACCAACACGTATTTTTGTCTGGCGCTCCTTAATATGGTACAAATATCCATCACCAACTTCATCCATTAATGATTCTATATCCCCGCCCCCACCACCCTCGTCCCCCATCCCTACTCCTAGCCAATTTCAGGTTATGCTGTTCGGTTCCTCCCCGCATGCCGAAGACAAGACAGATAGTCACATGTAGCAGATTGACCAGTTGTCGGGGGAGAGTCGTGACCTAACTGACCGCATTCAAAAAACTTGTCTATGTCCTCATCTGTCATTAGGCTTCACGATTTTAGGTACGTCATTATAGCTTTTAGCGCACTGTTACTATGGGGAAAGACAGGATTCTTGTTAACTTGGTGGGGCATATATTTCATTTTCAAGTACCGGTCGAGACTTGACAATAATCCGCGTATCGTGGAGGGCTCATACTCGGATCCGTCTTTTTTTACATTTACCAGAAGGTTTCCGAAGTGGAGATCTAACTCTGCTGTTTCTCTGTTCATTTTGTGAGAGATGAAAATCTAGGAATTCTGCCATCTTGTTACAACGATAAACTTTGAAGCAGACTTTTTTTTGTGCTTTGGGATATGTCTGATTTTATTCTGTGTAATCATAAAAAAAAATGCTTTACTATTTTTATATCTTATTATTTTTAACTACATGTATTCTCCCCTTTTTGTTCTATTATTTACTTCTCCATAGTAGTGTGTGTGTTTTTTTTAGAAAAGTTGGTTTATCTGTATTCTAAGTTTAAGTTTAAGTTTTATATAGGCCAAAAAAGTAGTTCCCAAAAATCCCTACGGAGATATATCCCCGTACAAGTAATAGATATAGTCTGGTCTCAGCGAGTTGGTTTATTTAAACACCGAGATGGGCGTATCCCATCGAGGTTTTTAAATAACCAACGAGCTGAGACAGACACTATCTGTTTGTCGTATGGTGCACTTAGAGACCCTGTCCGTACTCTAACTTTCATTTATTGGAAGTTAGAGTATGGTAAAGCGCCGCCCCTTTGTTTATCAATAAATAAACGTTTTAATGCTATGCATTCACCAAAGGCAATTTCACCGACCAAACTACAATTCAGGTTATTACTGGGCATTCTAATAAATCACTAATAAGAATGAAATTGCATAATTATACTGATAAAAATAAGTTTAGCAAGTAAATAACATATAAATCCCGTTGACCCGATTCTAGGATATGTGTAGAAGCGGTCATGGGCAATATAACTACATAATCATCAATTATATACCAATTATATACTCGTCGGGGGCCACTTTCCGTCACTTATGTAAACATAAACTAATTTTTCAAACAAATCTATGTATCCTGACAATTTTTACTCTATTTTCTATTAGGTTACCTCTTCCTGGAAATTTGATACCAAAGAATTTTGTTTTATATAAATTATCGAAGTGGCACGTGACCTGTTTATAAATAGACTAAAACTGAGAAATCATTTTGTTTACAAGCCCAGTTTCCGTCATGTATTTTATCGAGTGATAGATTCAACTAGGTCAAGATACAGTAAACTTTTATGAATTAGAAACTTGTTTGCAAGTCTATTCAACAATTTCATTGTAAAAATGGTATGTTTGCATTGTTCCATCAGTCACCTCGATCGTTATAACAATGCGCCTGGAATCGTCAATTTTACACTGTAAAGATGGGTAACTCTATGTAAATCGAACAGTTACAGGTTGTACGAGTTGCTGCTCTTTGGTGAAACTATATAATCACGGTCTATTTAACTGCGTCCACCGAAGAGTGATAAAATTATGACGTCATTACGGTGTTATTTTTTTAATAGTTTATTATGCGGCAGTATGCGCGCGCATCCCCAACGCCACTTAAGGAAGTAAATACATTTTCCGGAGAAATCCCTTTCGTTTTTGTACTGCTTATTTATTTTTTGGTTGTTTTTCCTGTTTCCAATCTTCAGTTATTAACGTCTGACAATAAGTGACATCGCGTAAGTAATTTGCAGTGTAAAAACGTTTTTTAAATGAGAATGACGGAAACTGGGCTTGGACGGAAACTGGCCTCTGACGAGTAAGGGAATAAGTCTCAAAAGAAATATGCGAAAACAATAGCAACAAGTGGTAATCTACATGTTTTACAGAAATTATAATTTCGCAATTATTTCAATATAAAGGGTGGTAATTTCACAAATAGTAAATTTTGGTTCCCTGTATCTTTATAATGGCAAGAACATTTTCGATTGTTTTAGCGGTTTTTATAACTTGAGACCCATAACAGTATAATGTTTAATCTTGCTCTTTACCTTATTTGTATTTTTAAATGTGAAATAATATATTTTAACTAAATGGGAGATAACTCTGATACTTTGACAAAAAGTAGAAGATCAACCTAAGTCATTGCGATGATTTAAAATACTTCACAATATAAAATAACATGACATGTATATTTAAGCTAGATGTGCATAAGGGCTTGCTAAACTTTATTTGTTCAGTATATATAAAAGGCGTGCTAATTATATTTGCCAGATTTAGGAATACAATCAAATAAAAACGAAAATACAGTATATTAAATGGTAGTGTAATGGTATGATTCTGATCCATGGCAAAGCTCAATTGGGACGGATAAGGGCACCATTAAACATTGTACCGGATCCATGTTCTACCTCGTCCCACTTAATAGTGCAATGCATATCTACAATATCGCCTGCATTGAGTAATCTATAAATAGATGCCGAGCTAGAATCGTAGATAGCCGAACTAGAGTCTGTTTCAGCAAAAACAGTATTTGAACCATTGTGTCTAATAGAACAGCGTATATATTCAGCTCCTCTTGCATCTTCCCGAACTGCAATAGTGAACAGGTACAGCCCAGCCACTGGACAGGTAAACTTGCCGGTTGTTGGGTTGTAGCCGCCGCCAATGTTGGTGAATATATTTGTAAATATTGGAACACCGCCTAACAAAGTTCCGTTTGGTATGGCTGCGGAAAAAGCTATCTGAAAAGCTAAAAACAAAATAAAAACATAATTATCACGAATACTAAACATTCGTCTTTCTGATTTCGGAAGTTCTTCAGTGCAAACAGTATGACTTAAAAAGTTTTGATAGCAAAATGTATTCTTATCAAATAATAATAAAACATTCGAACATAGGTAAATGGGTCAATTTAGCATGGGGGACTTTTCTGCTACGGACATGTGTGACTGGAATTGATCCATGATTTCAAAAAGGTCTGATTAAAGTTCATCATCATATTCATGAAAATATACCAAAGGAAAAAGGAAACGTAACTCGGGAATTTCCGCTATATATACTGAAGTGAAAAAGAAACGCAACTCGGAAATTTCCGCTATATAATTTATATATCCACGTAATATTCCAGAGACATCCCTACATGTTTTGTAAAGATAGGGTTGCAGTTAGTTAGGGAAAGGACAGAATCGTGCTGTTGAAGACTTTTTGATCCCAGTACACTTGATAACACGAAATTATGAATGTTGAAGTTCCGCTTTGAACATTTGAGCCATTCATTACGTGGTCCATGTATTAACTTTCATACCCCATCCAACCCCTTCTCCAAGAAGCGAAAACGGCTGGTGTATGAAATAAAACCTTAATTTCGGCTTAAAAAGTTTGCATGTTGTAAAATTAAAACATTTAATAGGTAATTTTAAATAGGTTATAGCATTTGTTCAGTAAAAATGTTTATAAACGTGTTTTATTGTCCAAACATCCGTTATAAAATGCATTATAAAATCCTGCTAATGTAACCTTTCCCATCACTTAATGGAGTTAAGGCGGGACCACGTAATGTCAGTACTGTAATTGGAGATTGAACACTTTTGCTCAATCTACTTGAGCCAAACGCGTTTTCTATCAATAATGAAATTTTGAAGGGAAAACATTTAGAGTGTTACGAGTTGTTTTAGTCGTTTTCCCGAACAGAAAGGTCTAATGTAGCCATGTACCATTGATTAACAGCAGCATAGAATACATACATTATATAGCGAAAATATCCGATTTGTGTTTGTTTTTTCCTTTAAATATACTACTGATTTGCCAAATAAATAATGTTACATGTAAAAGAAGTTGTATCTTTGTCTAGAACAAAAATGTCTATCAGTACTCAGTGTTTACATTATAATAATAATAATAGTTTGACTTTGAAAATGATGAATTAATGTTCACTGCACTCACCTTTCTTAATGCCTAACATTTATGATGTATTTCATACAATTATTATGTATTTCCAAGGCGTAATACTTATATTTCATAAAGCAACTTAAGTAGTAAATATTATTTAAGTCAACATTTAAGTTATATATTTCTAAATATCCGTATTAACCGCTCAGCAATATCAAAAACATAAAGATGTTTCAAAACGATAGAAAAAGGTGCTCAAAAATTGATAAATCTCGACTTAAAGGAACTAACCCGCCAAATAACGGCGAGTTTACACTATAAAATCGTTATCAAAACTTTACCCAGGTGGTCAGGTCATATGATAATGTGTATGTGCCATTAAAAGTATAGGATTTTTCATGGGTTCTTAAATTACCGTGATTGAATATGAGTAAAATTAATTGTGAGTTGGTAACATTTAATTCAAAGCTCTAGTTCTGAGCATTGGCCTGGCTTGTTAAAGCCGTTTATATTGTGTCTATATAGTTTGGATTCTCAAAATATGTAAGTTATATATATATATATATATACCTTGTCGTTAGTAGGTTTAGAAACGGTGTATATATGCTGTAAAATATGGCTGTTGTTGGGTGGATAGCTGCTTTAAGGTATTGCTAAAAAGCTTTATGAATATGGACCCAGGACAGGATCCGGCATAACTTAAGTTTGTTTATATATGGGAATTAATTCTGCAATTATTTAAATAATGTACTTCAATATAATTACCTGGGCAGGATTGTGTATTACAAAGACTATTTTCTTCACTGTTTCCGAGACAGATCTTTCCCAAAATCGACGGCGTCGGGTTGTTACACAGACGTGTACGTTTACGTAATCCTGAACCACACGACACGCTGCAGGAACCCCAGTCCGACCATGTTGACCATTGGCCGTCTTGAATAAAATGTTATGGTACAATACATTATCATACATTTTTTCTTTCTGACAAACAGAGCATATTTATTTTCAAACAATTGTCTTGATAACACTTATTTGCGTGTCTTTTTCATGAATGTCTATATTATATACTAACTGGAGTAAACATATTATAATAAAATAAGATAATTTTCTTGTATTAAGGTCTTCAAAACCCATTCGGGTACTGACAAAATAAGTTATAATTAGCAAACTATCACCTACTAATTGCGATATTTACATATACGTTTATATATTTTGTTTGCATTGGTGTACCTGTACAACCCCTTTCAATGCAAGCTTGGTCATCTCTCGAGTCTCCAAAGCAATGGTTGCCATTCCTATCCGGATAGGGATTTGAACAGCTTCTATCCCGTCTCCTGAGCCCGACGCCACAAGTAACACTACAACTGCCCCACTGAGACCAGAGACTCCATCCACCATCGACTGTTAAAGATCATAAAATATATCATATATATGTATTGTAGGGCTGAACGTCGCTTTGACCAGTCATTTAGTTATATCCCGACGGTGTGTACTTGTAGTAGTGAGCCCGATGCTCAGCTGCATAGTTAGCCCGATGCTCAGCTGCATAGTGTTACTACGCCGTTGACAGGTGACATATTACACCACTCAGTCATATTGTATTGACACCTGGTCGACCCTATATACTACCTTCTTATACTTTGCTTATACTACCTTCTTTATGCTGATCTTCATATGAAGCAATGGGGGTTTATTTGCTTTTATTTGCTTTTATTTGCTTTTATTCGCAATATATCCTTTACTTAAGGACACTACGTGTACCTTTAAATTGTAACGACTGTTTAATATAAAGCATGTATTTAGATGCTGTTCGATGTAGACCAATACATGTTAACATCTAAAACGTTCCAACTTTAAACGATCAAAAACACCATAAGTACGGATTCGTGTAAATGCTACTTGATGCATTCAGATTGGTTTGGTTTCTTTTTTGATTGAAAACAAGCAAGCTCGTCGTCCTTTGCCAAAACAACTCGTTCCAAGTATTATTTAGCCATACAAATTCAATAACCTATAATGTAACATTAGTAAACAGTTTCCGATTTTTATTAAAGTTTTACTTGAAGATTTTTTTGAGGCAGAATTCATTGTCCAGCTATGTTTGTTACATCACAAATTGCTTGGTGTCCACATTTTTAAAAAAATTCAGAGTTGAGTAATGAAGTTCTTTTACATGTTACTGCATTTGTTTTTGCCACTACTAAAATACCTCAGAAGATAAAGTAACACTTCACAAAAAAAAAAAGTTGTGAGTCTTCAATTTTTTTTTCAAAAATTCAATGGTGATGTAATGAAGACATTCCACTAAACATTTGATTTATTATAATTTGTAATGCTTTGTCACATAAATAGTTTTTTATGCAGAAAAACAAAGCATACCCTGCAGAGTTTTGAAGTATACAATCGGTTTTCAGACTTGTATATGCAGATGTAACTGGACACGACATTCAGTGATGGCGCACATCAAAAAGTAAAGTAATATACTTTTGTGGCAGTAATATGAGATATTTGAGGCCTATATATATATAATTTGTTAAATTATAAATAATAATTTTGTCACAAGCTTTGAAACTAATGTCAGTCGTGTCATTAATTTTTTTTAGTTAGACGTAACTTGGGACTCTATAACACAAATGCCAAAATCGGTAAGGAATGGTGTCAACGTTACGTATTCGTGTAATATGAACAGTGTGATAACAGGCATTTTTTAAGAATTTCCCAATTTATCTGGTTAAAATTAACAGTTCATATATATGCATAAACTGCGAATTATGACTGCTTAAAATACAGCGTGTAGCGATGTAAACACAATGACTTCGTAGACGTAACATATGACTCCAAAACACCAGCTTCGGATCGATCTTTAGAACACATTTCAACTGAACGTGCATGAAATCGAACGTTTTAAACCACCAGAAAATTGAGACAAATCATTCATGTGTGCACCCATGCAGGCGAAATATACAAGCTGCATCAATTAATGTCATGAAACTGAATGAAATAAGCCCACCTCGAATCTGTTGGGACGTAACTCCCACGACAATACTTACCCATGTTTCGCTTGTTCTGCCATGTTGTCGATACTACACAAATCAATGCGCGCACAAGGCGCTACTTTTCTGTTGCGTGACTAGCTATATATGCCACACAGATAAAGTTTGTCGAAATACCCAATGGGCTGTGTACACGAACAAAATCTGAATAATTTGTGACGTAACATTGAGACACGACTTTAGACGAAATATTTCGGATGATCAATACACGTTTGGTATGTATTTATGGGAACTATTTTTTCTCATCAAATGAACGCCTTACCTAGGTAAAATTGAAAATAGGCCACTCGGTGCATTATACATGTCTGTTGTCGGCCAAACACCAAGCGATTCGAGACGTAACATATTTTGACACGAAGTGTTATGTCACGTTTTCTGCAGACAAAATCTATATTTTTATTTTTTCACTCCTCCAAATGCTTATTTGGCAAATGGACATTGGAAAATAAACCTTTTTATAAAGATATACCGTCTGAAGTGACCGAATTCCAATGTGCTGAAGAAGGCAATATCAGTTTTCTAAACCCACTACAAAAAATGTTCATCAAATGTCCAACAAAACTGACCAAGTTTTATAAAAAATAACTAGTTCTTTTATTTTTAGAAATTGTTATTATACACATATTTAATTCCATCAATGTCGTATTTTTAATGATAACACGACTGGAAGCATAAAAAACCCGCAAACTACAAGAAAATCCATTTATTTGAGATGTAACTGAAAATGCAGGACAGTGAATTCTACCTCATTTCAATAAGATCAGGGAAGATTCCAATGTTCAGTGAGCAAAATCAATATCAATTATGTGTTATAATACCTTTGTTTATTGAAAACTAAGCAAATTCAGTTTGTGAAAAACTTGTGTAAATATGCTAGCCAGTAGAGCGACCATTAGTCATCTAAGGCTTCTTGTTTGATGTAATATCATCTGTAAAATAATCTCAATATTAATATGTTAGTTTCCATGGCTTACTTACTTTCTGTTTGTTTTAGTTCGTTTCTGTAAACATGTGACTGTTTTGCTGTCATGTGATGGTCATGTGACTGTTTGTCTGTCATGTGACAGTCATGCGACCCATATCATGTGAACATGTAGCTGGTTGTGTGGATGGTTGTCCAACTTGTGACAGAGAGAGACACTCACCTAACGTCCTCGTTCTACTATCTTTTATATTCTTATTTATACGCATTCCTCTTTTACCTTTTTTAACGCCAGAAAAAGAAGGTGTGTTTCATGTAACAGGACCGAACCTATTAATTATTTTCCCTGCTGACACTCTTTTTTTAATATTGAAAAAAACAACAACAAACTAACAAAACATCTTATAAACTTACAGTTGAGTTCAATTCGTTTTTTTGGAGAAACTTAAAATGACAAGGTTGATACCAAAGACAATATCGCATAGAACGACAAGAAAACAGTATTACTAGAAACACACTTTTTTTTTTTAACCCTTTTCCCCATGTATGTCTTTGCATGTGATCTAAGATTCTGCATGTTTTGTGATTAATTTTTGTAAGGACTAATACTAATTCTTTCTTATGTCTGGCTGAATTTCCATTATTTCATTTGAAATTCTTTGTATTTTCATCTTGTAACATAACAGCAACAGCAGAGATAAAACTGGCTTTTTGTATATTGAGGAACGAATAAATGCTTCTCAGATAATTATTTTCCAAAATTCCAAGTAAATTCATACTTTACCAGACAGACACTTTATACCTGTATGGTAGTTCATCATTTCATGTGTTGAAAAAGCAAAAATATATTGTCCCAAAATAGCTGCATGTGTAGAAATTGTCATAAAAATAAAATACGGTTTTGATTGAGTGAACACCTGTCTTTACTATATTATTATGTACATATGGTATTCATTAACTATAAAAGTATTAAAGATCGAAAACTTCAAAATGATTGGATAAGCCAACACGGCCAATACGACCAAGGCTTTGTTTTCTTTAAGGACGCCATTTTGAAGAAAAAAACACAACGTCGCAGCTTTTCGATGATAAACTAGTTCGCCTATATAATGTAGACAATCAAATAATTAAGGTTTGTTTATTTGTAAATTCGGTTACATCGACTTCGCTGAAATATAGCTATTATCAAGTTCGTGTGTGATTTTCCCACGCGCCATCGAGCGGTAACAGTGGAAGATTTATTTGAATCAGATACTTATTAAATGTTATATTGAACATATATCTCTTGTTTTTTCTTACATGTAACTGATATTTAAAACATAGGAATAAAGAGAGATATTAAGTAGTTAATTAATAAAAATGTCATTAATTAAGTGTTTTCATATTGGCCCAGTTATTGGTCCTCGGACTGTCATATTGGCCCGCGGCCTTCGGCCTTGGGCCAATATGACAGTCCTTGGACCAATAACCCGGCCAATATGAAAACACTTAATTAATAACATCATAATATAACTTCAATATTGCCTGTTTTCATCCATTATATTAATGAATACTGATGAAAACAAAATATAACCGAGTTTGGATAGACACATATACATCTTCCAGATCGCATCCAGTCTACGTTCATACCTTAATAAAGTAAGTGATTTTATTTTTATCTGGGTAAAGAGATAAAAACGTTTCTTTACAAAACACAGACATGTGATTAATGAATAGTGATTTCAACCTGTTCACTGCACTCACCTTTCTTAATGCCTAACATTTATGATGTATTTCATACAATTATTATGTATTTCCAAGGCGTAATACTTATATTTCATAAAGCAACTTAAGTAGTAAATATTATTTAAGTCAACATTTAAGTTATATATTTCTAAATATCCGTATTAACCGCTCAGCAATATCAAAAACATAAAGATGTTTCAAAACGATAGAAAAAGGTGCTCAAAAATTGATAAATCTCGACTTAAAGGAACTAACCCGCCAAATAACGGCGAGTTTACCATATAAAATCGTTATCAAAACTTTACCCAGGTGGTCAGGTCATATGATAATGTGTATGTGCCATTAAAAGTATAGGATTTTTCATGGGTTCTTAAATTACCGTGATTGAATATGAGTAAAATTAATTGTGAGTTGGTAACATTTAATTCAAAGCTCTAGTTCTGAGCATTGGCCTGGCTTGTTAAAGCCGTTTATATTGTGTCTATATAGTTTGGATTCTCAAAATATGTAAGTTATATATATATATATATATACCTTGTCGTTAGTAGGTTTAGAAACGGTGTATATATGCTGTAAAATATGGCTGTTGTTGGGTGGATAGCTGCTTTAAGGTATTGCTAAAAAGCTTTATGAATATGGACCCAGGACAGGATCCGGCATAACTTAAGTTTGTTTATATATGGGAATTAATTCTGCAATTATTTAAATAATGTACTTCAATATAATTACCTGGGCAGGATTGTGTATTACAAAGACTATTTTCTTCACTGTTTCCGAGACAGATCTTTCCCAAAATCGACGGCGTCGGGTTGTTACACAGACGTGTACGTTTACGTAATCCTGAACCACACGACACGCTGCAGGAACCCCAGTCCGACCATGTTGACCATTGGCCGTCTTGAATAAAATGTTATGGTACAATACATTATCATACATTTTATCTTTCTGACAAACAGAGCATATTTATTTTCAAACAATTGTCTTGATAACACTTATTTGCGTGTCTTTTTCATGAATGTCTATATTCTATACTAACTGGAGTAAACATATTATAATAAAATAAGATAATTTTCTTGTATTAAGGTCTTCAAAACCCATTCGGGTACTGACAAAATAAGTTATAATTAGCAAACTATCACCTACTAATTGCGATATTTACATATACGTTTATATATTTTGTTTGCATTGGTGTACCTGTACAACCCCTTTCAATGCAAGCTTGGTCATCTCTCGAGTCTCCAAAGCAATGGTTGCCATTCCTATCCGGATAGGGATTTGAACAGCTTCTATCCCGTCTCCTGAGCCCGACGCCACAAGTAACACTACAACTGCCCCACTGAGACCAGAGACTCCATCCACCATCGACTGTTAAAGATCATAAAATATATCATATATATGTATTGTAGGGCTGAACGTCGCTTTGACCAGTCATTTAGTTATATCCCGACGGTGTGTACTTGTAGTAGTGAGCCCGATGCTCAGCTGCATAGTTAGCCCGATGCTCAGCTGCATAGTGTTACTACGCCGTTGACAGGTGACATATTACACCACTCAGTCATATTGTATTGACACCTGGTCGACCCTATATACTACCTTCTTATACTTTGCTTATACTACCTTCTTTATGCTGATCTTCATATGAAGCAATGGGGGTTTATTTGCTTTTATTTGCTTTTATTTGCTTTTATTCGCAATATATCCTTTACTTAAGGACACTACGTGTACCTTTAAATTGTAACGACTGTTTAATATAAAGCATGTATTTAGATGCTGTTCGATGTAGACCAATACATGTTAACATCTAAAACGTTCCAACTTTAAACGATCAAAAACACCATAAGTACGGATTCGTGTAAATGCTACTTGATGCATTCAGATTGGTTTGGTTTCTTTTTTATAGGATGTAGTTTTGAGTACTATGTCTGATGTCGATTCAAAGAACGTCATACAAGTATCCTCGCTTCTGTACATATGTTTTAAGTATGTAATGCCAATCAAAACATATACACCCGTTTGCATTTCTGCTAATGCTTACTTACTAGGGCATTTGTTGAGTGTGCATTGCTTGTATTCTGTTGTGTTCCCCACACAATCCAAACCTCCATGTGCCGGAGCTGGATCGCTGCAGGTGCGCGTTCGTGTCATGTGACCATTTTCACATGTTACGTCACAGTTGCTCCAGTTTGACCATAGTGACCAGGAACCATCGGCTTAACGTTATCAAAATAAAATAATGTAGTCCGTGTATGCAAATGTTAGTGAGGACTATATGTATTTTGTTCACGTATATAACTTTCCAAGAAGATAATCTAACGTGGGGTTTATGCGCACATACATGTATATACAGTTTAACTTCAGGTTGAAATCACTATTCATTAATCACATGTCTGTGTTTTGTAAAGAAACGTTTTTATCTCTTTACCCAGATAAAAATAAAATCACTTACTTTATTAAGGTATGAACGTAGACTGGATGCGATCTGGAAGATGTATATGTGTCTATCCAAACTCGGTTATATTTTGTTTTCATCAGTATTCATTAATATAATGGATGAAAACAGGCAATATTGAAGTTATATTATGATGTTATTAATTAAGTGTTTTCATATTGGCCGGGTTATTGGTCCAAGGACTGTCATATTGGCCCAAGGCCGAAGGCCGCGGGCCAATATGACAGTCCGAGGACCAATAACTGGGCCAATATGAAAACACTTAATTAATGACATTTTTATTAATTAACTACTTAATATCTCTCTTTATTCCTATGTTTTAAATATCAGTTACATGTAAGAAAAAACAAGAGATATATGTTCAATATAACATTTAATAAGTATCTGATTCAAATAAATCTTCCACTGTTACCGCTCGATGGCGCGTGGGAAAATCACACACGAACTTGATAATAGCTATATTTCAGCGAAGTCGATGTAACCGAATTTACAAATAAACAAACCTTAATTATTTGATTGTCTACATTATATAGGCGAACTAGTTTATCATCGAAAAGCTGCGACGTTGTTTTTTTTCTTCAAAATGGCGTCCTTAAAGAAAACAAAGCCTTGGTCGTATTGGCCGTGTTGGCTTATCCAATCATTTTGAAGTTTTCGATCTTTAATACTTTTATAGTTAATGAATACCATATGTACATAATAATATAGTAAAGACAGGTGTTCACTCAATCAAAACCGTATTTTATTTTTATGACAATTTCTACACATGCAGCTATTTTGGGACAATATATTTTTGCTTTTTCAACAAATGAAATGATGAACTACCATACAGGTATAAAGTGTCTGTCTGGTAAAGTATGAATTTACTTGGAATTTTGGAAAATAATTATCTGAGAAGCATTTATTCGTTCCTCAATATACAAAAAGCCAGTTTTATCTCTGCTGTTGCTGTTATGTTACAAGATGAAAATACAAAGAATTTCAAATGAAATAATGGAAATTCAGCCAGACATAAGAAAGAATTAGTATTAGTCCTTACAAAAATTAATCACAAAACATGCAGAATCTTAGATCACATGCAAAGACATACATGGGGAAAAGGGTTAAAAAAAAAAAAGTGTGTTTCTAGTAATACTGTTTTCTTGTCGTTCTATGCGATATTGTCTTTGGTATCAACCTTGTCATTTTAAGTTTCTCCAAAAAAACGAATTGAACTCAACTGTAAGTTTATAAGATGTTTTGTTAGTTTGTTGTTGTTTTTTTCAATATTAAAAAAAGAGTGTCAGCAGGGAAAATAATTAATAGGTTCGGTCCTGTTACATGAAACACACCTTCTTTTTCTGGCGTTAAAAAAGGTAAAAGAGGAATGCGTATAAATAAGAATATAAAAGATAGTAGAACGAGGACGTTAGGTGAGTGTCTCTCTCTGTCACAAGTTGGACAACCATCCACACAACCAGCTACATGTTCACATGATATGGGTCGCATGACTGTCACATGACAGACAAACAGTCACATGACCATCACATGACAGCAAAACAGTCACATGTTTACAGAAACGAACTAAAACAAACAGAAAGTAAGTAAGCCATGGAAACTAACATATTAATATTGAGATTATTTTACAGATGATATTACATCAAACAAGAAGCCTTAGATGACTAATGGTCGCTCTACTGGCTAGCATATTTACACAAGTTTTTCACAAACTGAATTTGCTTAGTTTTCAATAAACAAAGGTATTATAACACATAATTTATATTGATTTTGCTCACTGAACATTGGAATCTTCCCTGATCTTATTGAAATGAGGTAGAATTCACTGTCCTGCATTTTCAGTTACATCTCAAATAAATGGATTTTCTTGTAGTTTGCGGGTTTTTTATGCTTCCAGTCGTGTTATCATTAAAAATACGACATTGATGGAATTAAATATGTGTATAATAACAATTTCTAAAAATAAAAGAACTAGTTATTTTTTATAAAACTTGGTCAGTTTTGTTGGACATTTGATGAACATTTTTTGTAGTGGGTTTAGAAAACTGATATTGCCTTCTTCAGCACATTGGAATTCGGTCACTTCAGACGGTATATCTTTATAAAAAGGTTTATTTTCCAATGTCCATTTGCCAAATAAGCATTTGGAGGAGTGAAAAAATAAAAATATAGATTTTGTCTGCAGAAAACGTGACATAACACTTCGTGTCAAAATATGTTACGTCTCGAATCGCTTGGTGTTTGGCCGACAACAGACATGTATAATGCACCGAGTGGCCTATTTTCAATTTTACCTAGGTAAGGCGTTCATTTGATGAGAAAAAATAGTTCCCATAAATACATACCAAACGTGTATTGATCATCCGAAATATTTCGTCTAAAGTCGTGTCTCAATGTTACGTCACAAATTATTCAGATTTTGTTCGTGTACACAGCCCATTGGGTATTTCGACAAACTTTATCTGTGTGGCATATATAGCTAGTCACGCAACAGAAAAGTAGCGCCTTGTGCGCGCATTGATTTGTGTAGTATCGACAACATGGCAGAACAAGCGAAACATGGGTAAGTATTGTCGTGGGAGTTACGTCCCAACAGATTCGAGGTGGGCTTATTTCATTCAGTTTCATGACATTAATTGATGCAGCTTGTATATTTCGCCTGCATGGGTGCACACATGAATGATTTGTCTCAATTTTCTGGTGGTTTAAAACGTTCGATTTCATGCACGTTCAGTTGAAATGTGTTCTAAAGATCGATCCGAAGCTGGTGTTTTGGAGTCATATGTTACGTCTACGAAGTCATTGTGTTTACATCGCTACACGCTGTATTTTAAGCAGTCATAATTCGCAGTTTATGCATATATATGAACTGTTAATTTTAACCAGATAAATTGGGAAATTCTTAAAAAATGCCTGTTATCACACTGTTCATATTACACGAATACGTAACGTTGACACCATTCCTTACCGATTTTGGCATTTGTGTTATAGAGTCCCAATTTACGTCTAACTAAAAAAAATTAATGACACGACTGACATTAGTTTCAAAGCTTGTGACAAAATTATTATTTATAATTTAACAAATTATATATATATAGGCCTCAAATATCTCATATTACTGCCACAAAAGTATATTACTTTACTTTTTGATGTGCGCCATCACTGAATGTCGTGTCCAGTTACATCTGCATATACAAGTCTGAAAACCGATTGTATACTTCAAAACTCTGCAGGGTATGCTTTGTTTTTCTGCATAAAAAACTATTTATGTGACAAAGCATTACAAATTATAATAAATCAAATGTTTAGTGGAATGTCTTCATTACATCACCATTGAATTTTTGAAAAAAAAATTGAAGACTCACAACTTTTTTTTTTGTGAAGTGTTACTTTATCTTCTGAGGTATTTTAGTAGTGGCAAAAACAAATGCAGTAACATGTAAAAGAACTTCATTACTCAACTCTGAATTTTTTTAAAAATGTGGACACCAAGCAATTTGTGATGTAACAAACATAGCTGGACAATGAATTCTGCCTCAAAAAAATCTTCAAGTAAAACTTTAATAAAAATCGGAAACTGTTTACTAATGTTACATTATAGGTTATTGAATTTGTATGGCTAAATAATACTTGGAACGAGTTGTTTTGGCAAAGGACGACGAGCTTGCTTGTTTTCAATCAATGTTAATTGTATGACTATTACTTTTCATTGTATTTGTGTTATTTTTATAGCTTTTGATGGAATTCCTATCTTGTCATTCAGTTTCATTTTGTGTGGATGATTATTTTGCGCGAAGACGACATCGACGTCGAATGACGTCATTAAAAACATCAAGCGATTTTCTAAAGTTTGTTTACCATTCGATAACGTTAAAAACAGTGGGTGAGTGACCATTTCAATTATTTTATCAATTTCTGCCATAGAAGGTTGAAAAAACACACACATATTTTTTGTTGACACTATAGGAAGGATTCCGTTATTTTTATTTGAAAGTAGTTCCTTATTTCTATTTCGCGGCTCTTAGCAAGCACGAGCAAAAGTTCCGGTGCAATATCAATGTGTGCAATATCGTAGAATATTGCACACTTAGCTCAATGCAAACTAAACGGGACAATATGAAAGTATACAATAATGTGTTGTACTATGCTAAAATTCAGCATAATGTCAATAATCAAGGGCAATAACTCTTTTGCTCATTGCTTGAGATCGTCAGGAAACAAACATTCTCATCAAATTTTGTGAAAATTGTTTACTTATAATTGTAAGTCCACAGACGGATGACGACGATGCACAGTGTGCCACGCAAGAGCTAGCCTGGCCTTTGGCCAGTAGTAAAAATGAAACAGATAGGCTAGCTTATAAAAGCTTTCAAAGCTGTTAATTTAGTTAGTGTCATGGGAAGAGAAATACAGAAGAAATCAGTTAACTTATTATCCAAAAAATCTTCAGAGAAGATTAGAATAGTGTTACTAATAAAGTTTCACCATTGCGAAATAAGGTCTTATTAATATTGTTATTTTTATTATTATTAATATTATTCATGTTATTGATTATATGCTAAATAAAGTATAGATCTATGATATTTGTGAAAGTATTTATTTATTGTCTAAACATAACTGAGGTCACTTAAATCGT